>VHZZ01000938.1:138767-156160 GCA_009801015.1 Silene noctiflora
GCCACTTTAATTGACTCAAATTATGACTAATTTTCATTAATTTTCCATACGACTCGATCAACTTCTTCTCAACCTGTTCCACATTTTTCCCTAAAAGAGGGCTACTGGTACTCAAAACAGAAGCACCCAAAGGCGAAAAACCGCCCAAGACAAACACATCCTCTAATGTAACAGTAACCTCACCCCATGGAAAAACAAAAGTGTTAGTCTCAGGACACCATTTTTCAACCAAGCTATAAATGAGATCACTAACTCTAGCAATGTGGTAAGTAGAACACTTAATAGCATCAAAGATACCAGCTTTCCGCCACACGGGTTCATGGGTTACTCTCAATTTCTCCACCCATGTTTGCCATCCTTTAATAGGGATTGAAGTGCAAAGAAAGACAACATTCGGTTCCGACGAGGATGAAAAAGATTGAATCTTTGGAAGTTTTGGAGGTAATGCATTAGGGTTTAAAGAGGGTTTCAGGAAAAGGGCATTTCTTTTAGTTGGGTTTTGGATAACATTAGAAGCTGCAGGATCAACCATCAACTCTACTCTTTCCTCTATAATCCCACCTTCAAAATGTTCAGATGATTCTTTTTCTGCCATTTTTTTTATCAAATGAATTGGGATTCAAATAATGTTCAGAAATCGACTACGAATCGACATCAATGATCATCAAACTCAAATGCTGCAAGTCTGCAACACAACAAACTTTCTGTTCTTCCTGAATTATGCATATAAGCTTCAAAATATCAAAACTAATGCATAAATTACCAAAGATATAGAAAATCAGCAACTTACCTTAAAAGGGTTGATAAGGATTAAGGAAGCAAAGAGAATTCACTTGCATTTTTGCTATATTTGCTGAAACAGAAGTGATTATTAATTGAGCAGTTGGGATTCTCTTTTTTTACTCAGTGGTCACTACTGGACACTGACAGTGGTAGGTTCGGTAATCGGTACCTTAAGTTAGCTTGAAGTAGAATGGACCAAGCTAACCCGTCCCGAATAATCCGATTCGTATCCGACGTGAATCCAAGCGGAAGTTTTGAACTTTACCCAAAAGTCCAAATTGAGCCGACCTAATTTTTTTTTTTTTTTATTGGAAGGTGACCGGTATCTCTAATTAATTTGGTAACAACCGGCTTGATAACAATATGGACCTGAAATGAGCCGGCCATACCCAAATTCTTGCAAACCGAAATGCCTCAAATGTAGCCCAATCTCGATTGACACGTTTGTCAAATCCAATTTTAAGTCCAAAATCTGGTAATAAGAACAACAAATGTATCAATCATTTGTTTACCGTTACCGTCTTTGTGAGAAATATTTTATTTAAAGGTAAATAAATGATTGTAACAGTGAGGGTATTATTTAAGGTGTTATACGAGAGAAAATTAAGATTTATTTATATAAAGTTTTGTATGTTCTCGAAAATATTTATTTTTAATTAGATTTAATAAGTGTGAAAATGAAAATAATATTTTGACAAACCAAAGCTTCAAATTTTTAGGTTCGACAAGCTTCGAGCTTAAAATTCCAAGCTGATCTCAAGTCTCGTACTCATATTATGCTCCCGAGTCATAACCACCTCTACATGACTTTATTATTTCAAAAACAAAAAAACAAATTGGTACTCTGCAGTCTGCACACATTTGTGTTTTAATACTTCAGCAAAAATATACCATCAGCAAAATTGCACCAGGTAAGGGGTAGGAATGTTATAGGTTAATTTCGATTACATTAACAATGTTAGACGATGACAGACAAGGGTAAACGTCCGCTGCGTAATAGCTAAGTTACTGTTTTACTACCTACTGTTGTTCAATGCCAGCATTTTGTACATGAAATGATCAATAATAGTAGGTAACTCTATCCGGTTATAGCAAGTCTTCTACTATTAGAAGCTGACATTTTAAAAATCTGCTTCTCTAGTCTGCTCATCCTCGATTCATACTCAAGGCAGAGAGTTAGAAACTTGTTGTGATCATTATCGTCATCATCAATGACAATCACCTGATTATTAAATGGAATAATGCTTAATCATATTCCGCTCCCTAGCAATGTCCTCAGACTTTCCTGAGCCCCCTTCAGGCACTATCAAAGGACTCGTAACCTTAAGCTGCCCAACTTCATTGCCTAAATTCTGATTTTCTGCAGCTACCTGTAAACAAAGAGAATTCATTGCATCACAGTTTTGCTTCTTTACAAGAAGCATTTCAGACAGTTTCGTATTGCCTTCTTCCTGATCTACGCTTCCATTTGGCTCAGTTTCAGCTAGTTTGCTGCATGAGATGTTGATCTCATTATCCATCTCTTCTCCGTAGAAATTATTGCAATCTGAATTATTTCTTCCCTCACCCACGCTATGATTGTCCGTCCACACCTCAGTTTCCTCATCTTCCAACACAACTGTATCGTCTTGTGAGTTTAACCCAATCTCCATATGGAAAACAGAAGTCATATCAATGTCATTACCGATTTGCAGGAAATTCTGAGAGGACTCCTCCATATGTGGAGATTTGTTCAAGGATTTTCCCCCGACATTGCTTCCCTCACCCACACTATAATTGTCCATCCACACCTCGGTTTCCTCATCTTCCAACTCAAGCGTGTCTTCTCGTGAGTTTAATCCAATCTCCATATGGAAAACAGATGTCATATCAATGTCATTACCGACTTGCAGGAGATTCTGAGAGGACTCCTCCATATGTGGAGATTTGTTCAAGGATTCTCCCCCGACATTCTCAGCAACATCTATTACTTCATGCTCGTGCTCCTTGCTTCTATCACATTTTTTTGCCTTTTTCTCCGCTCTCTTACTAGTTTTCTTCTTCCTCTTACATCCTACCCGTGCCTCTTCTTCTACATTCACCATTGTCCCCCACCAATCAAAGTACCGACATGTAACATCTCCTTCGTGCAATCGAGGAGGCAAGAACAATTTCAACCCCTTACTATTCTTACTATACCCAACATCACCAAGTGTACAACTAGCCTTAGCCTTAGACCCATTGAAAGACTTCGGAATGTCCTGATCAAACCCAAATTGGAGAGCCACCCTATGAGGATTATACTCCTCAACAAAATCCAACCCTTCCAATTGAGCAACCATCAAACACCTAGCAATTAACTTCCAATCCTCATCTGAATTTACGACTACTCACGTCCCTGAATCGACATAAAATCTTGGTAATGACCAGTTCTCAATAGACATGCCATAAGGGCGCCATCTAAATGTCTCCCTAGCCGAGTCTAGGCAAATCTTTATATCACCAAGGCGATCATGTACTTTCCTACCATGATATTCCCAACACACCAACCTCATCTTACCACAATCAATCAGCCTAGGGACGGGTCCTAGAGACGGAAACCTCTCCCAAGCCCAAACCTGGACTAACTGAAATGGTGATGATACTTTCACTATCAATGCACCACCATCGCGACAACGACCACCTAAACAATCCACGATTTCCCTTTTCAACACAGTCAAGTTCCTATAAAGGGAAGCTAAAATAGCAGGGCCAAGTGCGAGTTTAGCCCCGCAACTAATCCTAGCAGCTAATGCAAAAACCGTCTGCGTAACAAGCGAGATATTCTTATCAGGGAAAACATGACGAACAAGCCAAAGAGCTAAAAAACCAGCATACTCTATTTGCCCACCACATCCCATAAAATGTTCCTGCCACCTTAAATGACTCAAATTATTATTAGTTTTCCTTAATTTTCGATACAAATCGATCAAATTATTCTCAAGCTGCTCAACATCTTTCCCTAAAGAGGAGCTACTACAAACAGAAACACCCGAAGGCGAAAAACCACCCAAAACAAAAACATCCTCTAATGTAACAGTAGCTTCACCCCATGGAAAAACAAAAGTGTTAGTCTCAGGACACCATTTTTCAACCAAGCTTAAAATGAACTCACTATCTTTAGCAATGTGGTACGTAGAAGACTTTATAGCATCAAAGATTACGGCTTTTCGCCACGCTGGTTCATGGGTTTCCTGCAAATTCTCCACCCATGTTTTCCATCCTTTAAGAGGGGTTGAATTGTATAGAAAGAGGACTTTCAGTTTCGACAAGGATGGAAAAGATTGAATTTTTGGAAGTTTTGGTGGTAATGCATTAGGGTTTATGGTGGGTTTTAGGAAATGTGCAGATCTTTTTGTTGGATTTTGGGTAATTTTTGATGAAGAAGTATGATCAACCATGATCTGTTCTTTTTCTTCTGTAATTGTAGCAGTTTTGGATGATTTTTTTGCCATTTTTTTGGTTCTGGAAAAATGGGTATACTGTGTTCTTTAATCCTACTTTTTGGATGGTTGATAGTATCAATCATGGAGTAGTTGAAATTCGATATAAAGATCCTCCCCATTTCCTCAAAAGAAACGGAGGTTCAGTTCCTACTTTGCAATAAAAAAAATTCTAGGGATAATTTCCGTCTTACTAAAAAAACGGGATTTTGTGAACATTTTTTTACTGTTACTAAAAAAATATCAGAATGTAAAAATGTAAAATGTTATGAATGAAATTACATTTTATCGTAAAATGGTTACATTTAGTCCGGGTTAATTTTTAAAATAGCCGTTTAAACAAGATGAGGAAGAGGAAGATCTGTTGCATAAACCTGTTATCCAGATGAGGAAGATCTGATGCATAAACTTGTTACCACAAACATAGTAGTTTTAACCAACAAAGCAATGCCTATTATAGATTTAATCATCAAGAACAGATTTCGGCCGGTAGAGTCATTGGGCACTCATGACCAGACCAAGTTCTGTTTTACTAATTACTGTAGTTCAATGCTAACAAATTGTTCCGAAAACTGATTAATGACAAAAGGTAACTCTGTCCACTATTAGATGCAAGTCATGTAGGTTTATAAACTGAGAAAGCCGAAATCACCCTCTCCAGCCTATTCATTCTCGATTGGTACTCAAGACAACGAGCTGCAAACGATTTCTGATCAGACTTATCCATCACTGGCAGACTGGCATTCACATGACTATTAACTGGAATGTTGCCGTGATTCGTGTCTGGGTCCTGACATAATGCTTCATCTGGTGCATCTTTACAAGCTTCATTACTTTCAGTTGGTGTTTTGACATGAAGAATGTTGGCCTCTAGATACTCCGACTTCATTTCTGTTTTCACACTGTGCTTGAACATAGTTTGCTCCTTGTTTTGCTCCCTAGCAACATCCTCAGACTTTCCCGAGGCCCCTTCAGACCGTAACAGTGGACACATAACCATAACCTTCCCTATTTCATCGTCTAAATTCTCATGTTTTGAAGCTAACTGTGAACAAAGAGAGTTCATTGCATCACAGTCTTGCTTTCTTTCAAGAAGCATTTCAGCCTGTTCCATACCGCCTTCTTCCTGATCTATGCCTCTACGCTGCTCAATCTCTGTTAATTTGCTACATGAAATGTTGGTCTTATTACATTCACCCATGCTACGATTGGTGGACCCCATCTCTTCTTCCTCGCCTTCCTCCATACCAATGTCATAACAGATTTGCAGGAGATTACGAGAAAATTCATCTCTAGGTGGCGATATTTCAATGGAGTTTTCCCCGACATTTGCAATTATTGCTTTAAGCTCGTCACTTCTATCAAAAGTTTTGGCTATTCTCTTCACTCTTTTCCCAGTTCTCAACTTCCTTTTACATCCTACCAGCACCAGTTCCTGTCCTAACCCTGTCCTCCACCAATCAAAGTACCTAGACGTAATATCTCCTTCGTGCAATCGAGGAGGCAGGTACAGTTTCAAACCCTTAAAATCCATCCTGTATCCAAGCTCATCAAGTGTACAGCTAGACTTAGATATATCAACAGACTCTGGAATATCCTGATCAAACCCGAATTGGAGAGCCACCCTATGAGGATTATAATTCTGAACACAATCGAATCCCCACAACTGACCAACCATCAAACACCTAGCAAATAACTTCCATTCCTCATCGGAATCCACGACTACCCACATCCCAGAATTGACATAAAACCTCGGTAATGACCAATTCTCAGTAAACATGCCATATGGTCGCCATCGAAAATTCTCCCTAGCTGAGTCTAGACACATGTCTACATCAATGTCATCACATAATTTCCTAACACGACTCTCCCAACGCGCCAATCTAACCTCTCCACAATCAATCATCCTAGGGACGGGTCCTAGCAACGGAAACCTCTCCCAAGCCCAAACCTGAACTAAATGCAATGGAGATAACACAAGGACTTGACCATCACCATTACAGTGACCTCTTACAGATCTCAAGGCTTCCTTTTTCAACAAGGTCAAGTCCCTATAGATGGAAGCTAAAACAACAGGACCAAAAGCGAGTTTAGCTCCACAACTAATCCTGGCCGCCATGATAAAAACTGCCTGCGGAACAGCCCCGAGACTCCTACCTGGGAAAACATGGCGAGCAAGCCAAAGAGCCAGAAAACCAGCATACTCTATTTGATTTCCACACCCCATAAAATATTCTTGCCACCTTAATTGAGTCAAACTATTGAATTTATCCTTTAATTTTCGATATGACATGATCAACTGATTCTCAACCTGCTGAACATCTTCCCCTAAACAAGAGTTACTACTACTACTACAGCAAACCGAAACACCCAAAGGCGAAAAACCACCCAAGACATAAACATCCTCTAATGTAACAGTAGCTTCACCCCATGGAAAAACAAAGGTATTCGTCTCAGGACACCATTTTTCAACCAAGCTAAAAATAAGGTCAGTAATTTTGGCAATGTGGCAAGTAGAACCCTTGACAGCATCAAAGATGCCGGCTTTTCGCCACTCGGGTTCATGGGTTTGTCTCAATTTCTCAACCCATGTTATCCATCCCTTAAGAGGGGTTGAGCGGCAAAGAAATACTACGTTCGAGTTCGAAGAAGATGAAAAAGATTGAATCTTTGGACGTTTGGGTGGTAATGCATTCAGGTTTAAAGAGGGTTTTAGAAAAAAACCTGTTCTTTGAGTTGGGTTTTGGATAACTTCAGAAGTTGCAGGATCAACCATGAACTCTACTCTTTCTTCTATAATGGTGGATTCTAAGGATACTATTTCTGCCATTGATTTTTTGTGAGGACTGAAGCTCAGGAAATGTTCAGGAAAAATGGCAAACTTCTGATACTCTGAAACTTTGTGCTCTATAGTCTATACTCTATACCATGCTACTTCTTACTCTAAATATACAAACTATATACCTAAAGTTAAGACGATTTTAAATAAGACGGTCTTTAGATAAGACCAATTGACCAACTGAAATGGGTAAATATCTGAGCTTAATTCTTGCACCACGTTATATAACAACACTAATGTGTGGACCGTGGAATCGTGGATTACCAATTCGTTTTTCTTTATAAAAAGTTCAGACTTCGAATAGTCGAACTTGTCTGGCCTTGGACCGAAATTTATGATTTTTTATTTTTATTAGTTGATATAGCTACCAAACAATAGTAGTTGGGCACTTTTTTATTTTTAAGTATTTGATTATAAAAATTTAACTTCATCACCTGAAATAAAATAGTAGATTAAAGTATAGTTTTAACAAACATAACCACCATAAATTTAATTTCATTACCTAAATTAGATCGAATTAATTGGTCTTGGACTAAACAAGACCAAAAACCGAAACCTTAAAAATGAGGACCGAGGACATGACCTAAAGGACTCCGGTTTTTGGTTCGGTTCAGATCAAAGGACTCCGGTTTTTGGTTTGGTTCAGCTCAGAATCGACTCGGATATGCTCAAACTCGGCTAGACCAAATCGATTCATAAGGGTTTAACGAGTCAGTTCATATCACTTACCTCCTAGAGTGGGCCCAACTTGACCTATGGGGCTCTTCCCTCGACCGGGCCCCAGTCTATCCTCGACCTATGCCGTTTCACGGTGGCCTTTCCCAAAATCGGCCCTTTCCCAACCTGCCCACGGTTGGCGATTCTTAACAAAAATAATGCAACAAAAACATGCTCTTCAGAACAAGCAAAGGAACCATGTAGAATGCCTAGTCAGCCAAGTCAAGCTACTTAACGGCAAAACTTGACGGATGAGAAGTTAGTTAATGGTCATATTAAGTGTAATTAATGAACACGGGGTTACCAAAATTCTTTGGTGAAATGGAGGATTACCATGTAGAATCGAGAAAAACTAAAGGTTACTATTTCCATATAGAAAAAACCATTAATTTAAACTAAATTTGAATTATTGACGTGTGTTTAAACGTGGTAAAATCAACCTCGTCTAAAATCTAAACTAAATTTGAATCATGTAACTTTATCAATGAGAATTTTACTTTTAAATAATCTAATTTTAATTCATTTAACTCAAAACAGGTTGAACTAGTGGGGCAAAAAACTTGCACCAAATTGGACTGCACCAGAGGAAGAGACTTTTGTCTTGTACACAAAATATGACAATGCTAAAATATATATACAGAGTATAAAACTATTCTTGTCTTGAAAACCGTGTAAAATCAAATAATAAAACTACCCTATACATAGATTCATACTAGAGCTGTTCAAATGCGGGTTTGGGCCGGACATGGGCCGGGCCGTGAAGAAAATACTTGCCCTTTAAGACCTTAGTGGGCGGGCCGGGCCATAATTATGGGCCAATTATCCTTGCCCTTGCCCGCCCTTTAGTGAAAAGTTGGGCGGCCCATGGGCTAATGGGCCATAACACGATACTTCAACTGTTAATTACGTATCCGGTATAGAATGACTTATATTCAAGCTACTTTTTTATATCGCATACCTTAATCTAAAATTTGAATTGAGGTATATAAATTTATGTATAGTGAAGGAATACATGTAAGGTTAGAGGTAAATATTTGACATAAACATTATTGTTTGAATATTTATTTAATTTAGACGTTTTATTATTAAAATATATAAATATTTTCGTTATATTTTAATCTTTTTTGTTTACGTATTATATTTTACATATTATTATTTTAGGGTTCCATATCCTTATAAAATTGATACAATTTTCTTTAAAAAACGTCTTTTTTTAAGAGTAAAAGTAACAGATTTAAATAGTAAAAGGGCCTAATGGGCCGGCCCGTGGGCTTTTCTTATTGTCCATACCCGCCCATTTAACTTGGCGGGCTGGGCTTGGCCCGCCCTCTTAATTTTTCGGGTAAAAAATACTTGTCCAAGCCCACGAAATAAGCGGGCTGGGCGGGACGGGCTTAATGGGCGGGACGACCCGTGAACAACTATAATTCATACTCTGTATAGTATAAGACCGAGTCATGACCAAACTATTTACCAAAAGTGAATCAGAAGTAGCATTCGGTCAACTTTTGATATGCAATAAACAAATTAAAAGTTAAATCTTAAAATTTTTAACCCTATAAAATTCATTAAAATATTGGCATTGTATCTCATTTTATCCCAGTAAGATTTGACAAAGGTAACCCGTCTTGAGTAATTCGATTTTGTATGCGACATGCACCCAAGTTAACAACCCACCCGATAATGTCCTGAATCTGAAATGAATGGAACCGACCCGAATGGACTTACGCCTTTTAAAATACTACAATCTTGAATGGATGAAAGTGATATCTAGAACCGCTCTAAACTTGTTAGTCCGCTTATCTATTCACGGAAAAACCTAAGCTGACTCGGCCTATATTCGCTCAAACCGGCATTTGATCACCTCCTAATATTTAAGTTATAGCCAAGTTCTGTGTTACCAATAATTACTGTAGTTCAATGCTAACATATTGTACCAGAAACTGTTTAAAATGTAACTCTATCCACTGACAAAGCCGAAAACACCCTCTCGAGCCTACTAATCCTCGATTCATACTCAAGACAAAGAGCTGCAACCGGGTTGTGATCACAGTTATCCGTCACCTGATGTAATGCTTCATCTGGTACATGTTCAGAAGCCACTGTGATTAATGCCCCATTACTATCAGTTGCTGTTCCGATATGCAGAATATTGGCCTTTAAATACTCCATATTTCGCTCCCTAGCAACGTCCTTACTCTTTCCCGAGTCCCCTACAGATCATATTAATGGACACCTAACGATAACCTGCCTAATTTCATTGTCTAAATTCATTGCAGCAGAGCCTTGCTTTCTTTCAAGAAGCATTTCTGCCAGTTCCATACCGCCTTCTTCCTGATCTCTGCTCCTGCGGCTTAGCACAGTCTCCACTAATTTGCTACATGAAATGTTGATCTTACTACACTCGCCCATGCTACAATTGGTTGGCCACATCTCATCTTCATCGTCTTCCTCCATACCCGTGGCCTCTTGTGAGGTTAACACACACTTCATGTTGAACGAACAACCCATACCAATGTCATTACTGACTTGCATTTCCCTCGACTTTTCCCCGACATTTCCAACAACTATGGATTCAAGCTCATTACTTGTATCAAATATCTTGGCCATTTTACTCACTCTCTTCCCAGTTCGCTTCTTCCTCTTACATCCTACCAACGCCACTTCTTGTAAGTCTAACCTTGTCCTCCACCAATCAAAATACCGATATGTAATATCTCCTTCGTGTAATCGAGGAGGCAGGTACAGTTTCAAACCCTTCAAATTCAATCTCTATCCAACCTCATGATCAAGTGTATAACATATATTAACAGAATTCGGGATGTCCTGATCAAACCCGAATTGGAGAGCCACCCTATGAGGATTATAATTCTGAACACTATCCAATCCGCTCAACTGGCCAACCATAAAAAACCCAGCAAATAACTCCCATTCCTCATCGGAATCTATGACTACCCACATCCCCGAATTTACATAAAACCTCGGTAATGACCAGTTCTCAATAGACATGCTATATGGACGCCATCGAAAAGCCTCCCTAGCTGAGTCTAGACACATCTCCATAACATCATTGTCATAATAGAAATTACTGACATGACATTCCCAACGCGCCAATCTAATTCCTCCACTTTGGATCAGGATCATCTTAGGAACGGGTCCTAGCGAGGGAAACCTCTCCCAAGCCCAAACTTGGACTAACTGCAATGGCGATGACAATTTTAATGGACCACCACCGCGACAATGACTACTTAAAGTTCCCACAAGTTCCCTTTTCATCAAGGTCAAGTCCCTATAAATGGAAGCTAAAATAACAGGACCAAATGCGAGTTTAGCCCCGCAACTAATCATAGCAGCAATTGCGAAAACCTTCTGCACAATAAGCCTGTTATTCTTAGTTGGGAAAACATGGCGACCAAGCCAAAGTGCCAGAAAACCTGCATACTCTATCTGATTTCCGCATCCCATTAAATGCTCTTGCCACCTTAACTGATACACAGGGCTTACTTTATCCTTTAATTTTCCATATAACTTCTTCAACTTTCTCTCAACTCCTTTCACATTTTCCGCCAAACAAGAACTACCACTCGAAACCGAAACTCCCAAAGGCGAAAAACCACCCAAGATATAAACATCCTCTAATGTAACAGTAGCTTCACTCCATGGAAAAACAAAGGTGTTCGTCTCAGGACACCATTTTTTAACCAAGCTATAAATGAGGTCAGTAGATTTATTAATGTGGCAAGTAGAACACTTAATAGCATCAAAGATACCGGCTTTTCGCCACGCAGGTTCATGGGTTTCCCCCAATTTCTCCACCCATGTTTGCCATCCTCTAAGAGGAGTTGATGGGCAAATAAAGACAACATTCGGTTTCGACGACGATGAAAAAGATTCAATCTTTGGAAGTTTGGGTGGTAATGCATTCAGATTTAAAGAGGGTTTTTAGAAAATAACCTGTTCTTTCTGCTGGGTTTTCGTCAGCTTCAGAAGTAGTAGGATCAACCATGAACTCAACTCTTTCCTCTACAATGGTGGTTTTTGAAGTTTCATCTTCTGCCATTGTTTTTGGTGAGGACTGAAGCTCAGGAATTGTTCAGGAAAAATGGCAAACTTCTGATACCCTGAAACTTTGTGCTCTATATCATATGCTACTTCTTACTCCATATACGCACTATATACCTAAATTTAAGACGGTTTTAAATAAGACGGTTTTTAGATAAGACCAATTGACCAACTGAAATGGGCAAATATGTGAGCTTAATTCTAGCACCACGTTATATAACAACACTGATGCGTGTGGACCGTGGAATCGTGGATTACCAATTTGTTTTTCTTTATAAAAAGTTCGGTCTTCAAATGACCGAACTCGTTTGATTGGTCCAGCCTTGGACCGATATTTATGATTTTTTTATTTTTAAGTATATGACTATAAAATTTAATTTCATTATAGGAAATAAACTAAGTAGGTTGAAGTATAGCTGCGCTTTAACAAATATAAAAATTTAATTTCATTACCGAAATTAGATCGAAATTAATCGGTATTGGACTAAATAGGACCTAAAACCGAAACCTAAAAAATGAGGACCGAGGACAGGATCTAAAGGACTCCGGTTTTTGATTCGGTTCATACCAAATGGTCTAGGCTAGTCTGTGTTTTTTCGTTATGGGCCTTTAACTTGTTCAGCCCTACAATAGCGCCTAGCCACCTAACACCATGTTGAGCTCAGGATCGACTCGGATATGCTCAAGCTCGACTTGACCAAACCGATTCATAAGGGCTTAGCAAATAGGTTCATATCATTTACCCCCTAGAGTGGCCAACGCGGCGGGTTAGCTCGGCCCAACTTGACCCGTGGGGATCTTCCCTCGACCTGGCCCAATCCATCCCCGACCCAGGCCGCTTCACAGTGGGCTTTCCCAAAACCGGCTCTTTCCCAATCTTCCCATAGGTGGCGACCCGCTCGGCCCACCCTAAACAAAAATCGATCTCATCTAAAATGTATACTAGATTTGAATTATGTAACTCTATGAATGGGAATTTTAATTTGAACAATCTAATTTTAATTCATCTAACCCAAAACTGATCCGATTTGATGGAGGTCTCTAACTTTTTATGAACACTTTAATTGGCAAATTTGTGTTGAGTTATACAGTCCGTCTTGCTTGTGACGGGTGTGAAGACGTCAAGTTTCTGTTTTACTAATTACTGTAGTTCAATCCTTACATATTGTACCTGAAAGTCTGAAACTGATTAGTGACAAAAAGATGCAAGTCATATAGGTTTATAAACTGACGAAGCAGAAATCAACCTCTCCAGCCTACACATCCTTGTTTCGTAATCAAGACAACGAGCTGCAAACGATTTTTGATCAGACTGCAGGCTGGCAGCCACACGACAATAGACAGGAATTTCGCGGTAATTTATGTCTGGATCCCGACATAATGCTTCAGCTGGTTCGTCTTCACAAGTCATTCTGATGAAAGTTCCATTAATTTCAGTAGGTGTTTTGACATGAATAATATTGGTCTCTAGATACACCGACTTTTTTTGTATTTTCGCACTATGCTTGATCACATTTCGCTCCTTGGTTTGCTCCCTAGCAACGTCCTTAGACTTCCCCAAGTCCCCTTCAGGCCTTAGCAATAGAGACCTAGCCATAACCTGCCCAATTTCATTTCCTAAATTCGGATATTTTGATGCTGCCTGTTCCATACCGCCATCTTCCTGATCTATGCCTTTGCTCAGCTCTGTTTCCGCTAATTTGCTGCATGAAACGTTGATTTTACTGCACTTACCCATGCTCCGATTGGTGGTCCACACCTCATCTTCACCGTCTTCCCTCATAGGTGGCGATTCTTCCATGGAGTTTTCCCTGACATTTCCAATAACTATTGCTTCAAGCTTGTTACTTCTATCGAAAGTTTTGGCCATTTTATTCACTCTATTCTCGGTGCTCTTCTTCCTCTTACATCCTACCTGCACCACGTCGTCTAACCTTGTCCTCCACCAATCAAAGTACCGAAAGGTAATATCTCCTTCGTGCAATCGAGGAGGCAGGTACAGTTTCAAACCCTTGAAATTCATCCTATACACAAGCTCATCAAGTGTATTGCTAGACTTGGATATATCAACAGACTCCGGAATGTCCTGATCAAACCCGAATTGGAGAGCCACTCTATGAGGATTATACCTCTCAACACAATCCAATCCCCGCAACTGACCAAACATCAAACACCTTGCAAATGACTTCCATTCCTCATCGGAATCCGCGACTACCCACATCCCTGAATTCACATAAAACCTCGGTAATGACCAGTTCTCAATAGACATGCTATATGGGCGCCATCGAAAATTCTCCCTACCTGAGTCTAGACACATGTCTATATTATCAATATCAGATAATAATTTCCTAGAATGACCCTCCCAACGCGCCAATCTAACCTCACCACAACCGATCATCCTAGGAGTGGGACCTAGTGACGAAAATCTCTCCCAAGCCCAAACCTGAACTAAATGCAATGGTGATGACACCTTTAATGAACTACCACTGGCACAATGACCACTTAAAGATCCCACAATTTCCTTTCTAATCAAGGTCAAGTCCCTATAAATCGAAGCTAAAATAACAGGGCCAAACGCGAGTTTAGCTCCACAACTAATCCTGGCCGCCATGACGAAAACTGCCTGCAAAACAACCCCGAAATTCCTGCCTGGGAAAACGTGGCGGGTAAGCCAAAGAGCCAGAAAACCAGCATACTCGATTTCATCACCACATCCCATAAAATGCTCTAGCCACCTTAACGGAGACACATTAGGGTGATAATTCCTTAATTTTCTAAATGTCTGGATCAACTTATTCTCAACCTGCTGAATATTGTCTCCTAAACATGAGCTATTACTCGAAACCGAAACACCCAAAGGCGAAAAACCACCTAAAACAAACACATCCTCTAATGTAACAGTAGCCTCACCCCATGGAAAAACAAAAGTGTTAGTTTCAGGACACCATTTTTCAACCAACCTATAAATAAGATTATCACTTTTCCTAATGTGGTAAAAAGAACCCTTGATAGCATCAAAGATACCGGCTTTTCGCCATGCCGCTTCATGGGTTTCCTCCAATTTCTTCACCCATGTTTGCCATCCTTTAAGAGGGGTTGAATGGCTAAGAAATACAACATTCGGTTTCGTCAAAGATGAAAAAGATTGAATCTTTGGAAGTTTGGGTGGTACTGCATTCAGGTTTAAAGAGGGTTTTAGAAAATAACCTGTTCTTTTTGTTGGATTTTGTTCAGCATTAGAAGCTGTTGGATCAACCATGAACTCTACTCTTTCCTCTACAATGGTGGTTTTTGAGGATTCATCTTCTGTCATTGTTTTTTTGAGAGGACTGAAGCTCAGGAATGCTCAGGAAAAATGGCAACTTCTGATACTCTGAAACTTTGTGCTCTATACCGTGCTGCTAGCCTGCTACTCGAGTCCCTGTGACTTTATGAGGGTATAACTAAAGTTAAAGACGGTTTTAAACAAGACGGTCTTAAAAAAGACCAACGGAATGGGTAATTATGCGACCTTAATTCTAGCACCACGTTATAAAGTGGACTAGTGGAGTACCAATTTGTTTTTCTTTATCTGAAATATGGCTATGGCTAAATATGTGAACTTTGTTCTTGCTAGGGGTGAACATTGTCGCATCGGTCAAAATTGGATCGGATTGAATCAAACTGTGCCCGAAAGAAATATTTGGGTGGATCAAGACTGGACCTAAGAGGTTTGGTCCTGAAACGGACTCAACTCATTGAATGAAATAAACTACAAGTAAATTAAAATTCTTTGAAACATAACCACCAATATTATGTTTATTACAATTTGTGAGGATAAAATATTTAATTCACAAATTACATCATAAAGTTATGAAGATTAGTCACGAAACACCTAAATTTTGGTCCATTAGATTCTGACCGAAGTTAATCGGTCATTGAACAAGACTAAAAACCGAAACTTCAAAAAATGAGGACCGAGGATAGGTCCTAAAGGCATCCGGTTTGGGTTCGGTCAATGGTTCAGGCCAGTCCGTTTTTCCGGTCTATTAGGCCTAAACTTGCTAGCCCTAATTTTAGCACCTAGCACCATGTTGAGATCAGGAACGGCGGATATGCTTAAGCTTGGGTCGATCAAACTGATTCATAAGAGCTTAGCAAGTTAGTTCATCTCATTTACCACCCTAGAGTGGCCAACACGGCGGGTCAGGTCGGCCTAGCTCCCAACTAGGCCATGACTGGCTATCCGCTCAGCCCGCTCTTAACACAAATAATGCAACAAAAACATGACCTTCAGAACCACAAAGACAAACCCCCTACAAACATCACAAACAACTTTGAAATGTGCTGCTGATAAGGTCTAAATAAGCCACTTCTCCACAATTTTATCGTCTCCTTGGCTCTCATTGTTATTTCACCAAAGATCCCGTCATGAAGGCCGAAATAAGAGAAATTTTGAAGTGTCGATCCTGACTTGAGTTATTGTATCTCTGCATTTTGAAATGTCTGATTGTGAACTGTGAAGTATGACAGTTACTGTATCCTGTTTTTTTGCTGTTCCTTACAATTTCTGTTACCTGTGCAATTCAGCTATGCTCTCTTCGCAGCGACTAATATATTCCGCAGCACATACACAAGGTAATGTCTGAAGGCCCTGAAATCTTACATAATAGATTGAACACGACGACAAAATTAATTATAAGTTTATTACCAAGTTTCTGTTTTACTACTTACTGACTTACTTAATCAATGGCAACATATTGTACCTGAAACTTGCAGACTGGCAGCAACCTGACTATTGCCGTGATTCGTGTTTGTGATACGAAAAATGAACAGCGGAAACTAAAGCAAGGATATATTCGACAAACTAGACCTATAGCTTGACGAATTACGAGACCAAGCCAAGACCTATTGACTCGAACTCAAGAACTAAGCTTCGAAACGCGTCTAAGCAAAGCTCGAAATAACCAGAATTGTGCTCGACAATTACAAGTAATTTGTTTGGAGAATTTTTGTTCAAAAACATCGATGCTATATTAAACTTACAATCAGCTTTATATAGCCAAAGAAAACAATGAGGACTCGTTGGCTATCCACAACATTTGATAGCTCTAAACTGAGAATTTAAGACTAATAATTAGGCCTTATTGAATGCAAATAAACAAGCACTTAAGTAAGTAGTTAACCCATTCCCTTGAGCTACCCCATCTTCAATCAATGCTTGAAATTAAGCATACACTAAGGGACTTGAGCTGTCCATACCAAGCGTACTGTGTTGCAGCCAAACATTGAGCACGAGCCACATCGTTCGAACCTGCATCTGCACTGGACAAGTCGACCACTACCTCACCAAGCTTGCTCAAACTCGCATCAGTTTGGGTCCTGATATAATGCTTCAGCTACTTCCTTACTGCCATCTTCCTGATCTATGCCTCTGCTCAGCTCTGTTTCCGCTAATTTGCTGCATGAAACGTTGATTTCAGTACACTCATCCATGCTCCGTATAAGATGTGAAAGAGAATGAATGGAATGTGTTGTTTATTGACAGAAAA
>VHZZ01000938.1:169371-184455 GCA_009801015.1 Silene noctiflora
AAAGGGGTATGATTAAAGTGTAAGAGGGAAAGATGAGTGAGAGTAAGAGATGTATGCCAAGGGTAAGTTACGTCTTTTTTATGAAAAACGTCGACGATTCGTTATAAAACGTCGACGATATTTCGCAATTGGGTTTATAAAATAAGGCACATAACACCTAAAGATGTCGCCTTGAGTAGAGTTGTGCATCATAGTGGGCCAATCCAAACCGAGCCCGGCCTCGTGGGCCGATTTACAACAGCTCAACCAGCACTAGTCAGCTCGGCCCAACCCAGTGTCGTCTTTGGGCCGGGCTAGTGCTGCAACATCTCAATCTGGCCCGGTCCAAACATTAATAAAAAATAATAAGGGCCCAGCCAGACCTGCTACTCAATGAGCCGAATTTTCTCCGAATAGACAAAGCTGGCGGCCCAGCCCGGTCCTCATTTAGTGCTTTGTCTAGACTGCTAGCACTCAGTCCGGCCCGTCCCTTGACCTGGCTCAGCCCGCACCGACCCGGCCCAGTGCATAGCTCTAGCCTTGAGCATAACACGATTCCAATGATTTTGGGTTCTTTTGGACAAGGGTGGCTTTGGGTTTGCTCATCTACGATGAGTTATTTTTCAGCCCATTAAAATCGGGTTCGGTTAAAAGTTCAATCGTTTTTCAGATTGTAAAGCACTTCAAAATTTAAATAAATAAAATTTTAAAATCATAAAATTCGTTAATAATATTGAGTCCTATCTCATTTTTATCATCGTAGTAATCTTTTTCGTGACTTAATAACAGACCTTAGTTAGCGAACCTATCAACAATACAAAGACCAATTCAAAATAAAGCAGCTGAATTGTGTTTCGGAATGTAGTTAGATACTTCATGTCATAACGGATTTTAAATAATTAAATGCATTTCAACCTCGTAAAATCTCATACCCTAATTTCCCAAAAATTCTCACTCATTTCCCCATAGTTCGATTTTAAATGCATTCCAACCTAATGATAGTAAATCGGTAAGTTCTTGAACCAAACGATCCCTAAAATTAAGCTTAGTTGTCTTAAATTACAACTCTCGGCTTCCCAATAATCAAACTTTTTAAGGTAAGCTGCTGATTTTATGGGCTCCTTAGCTACATTTCTCAGGTATGCCAGGATTTCAATCTAACTGAAGCTCAAATTTCAGCATTCCTTTGGTAATTACTGCATAATTTAGGAAGATTAATCTCGTCTCAAGTACTGTAACACAGAGTTTTGATATTTTGAGTGATTTGGGTGAATTGGGTCTTGTTTGTTGTGTTGCAGCATTTGATTTTGATGAACATTGATGTCGATTTCTAAACCCTAATTCATTTGATCAGAAAAATGGCAAAAGAAAAATCATCGGAAGGTAGCATTATAGAGGAAAGGGTAGAGTTCATGGTTGATCCTACTGCTTCTAAACTTGTCAAAAATCCAACTAAAAGAACTGCTTTTTTCCTGAAACCCTGTTTAAACCCGAATGCATTACCGCCTCCGCTTCCAAAGATTCAATCTTTTTCATCCTCGTCGAAACCCAAGGTGCGGTATCTTTGCTGCTCAGCTCCTCTTACAGGATGGAATACATGGGTGGAGAATTTGGAGGAAACCCATGAGTCAGTGTGGCGAAAAGCCGGGATCTTTGATGCTATCAAGGGTTCCACTTACCACATTGAAAAAGTCAGTGATCTCATTTTTAGCTTGGCTGAAAGATGGTGTCCCGAGACTAACACATTTGTTTTTCCGTGGGGTGAGGCTACTCTTACATTAGAGGATGTGTTTGTCTTAGGTGGTTTTTCGCCTTTGGGGGTTTCGGTTTTGAGCAAGTCTTCTTTTGGGAAAGATGTCGAATTTGTTGAGAATGAGTTGATTAAAATAAATACGACATTAATGAAAGTTGACTCTTATGTGTCTCATTTAAGGTGGCAAGAGTATTTTAAGGGATGTGGTGATCATAAGATGGAACATGCTGGTTTTCTGTGTCTTTGGCTCTTGCGTCATGTTTTTCCATCTAGGACACACTCGGTTATTACTAAGGCTGTTTTTGCAATGGCGGCCAGGATAAGTTGTGGGACTAAACTTGCGTTTGGCCCAGCGGTTTTGGCTTCCGTTTATGGGGACTTGACCTTGTTGAAAAGTAAGATTGTGGGTCGTGCAACTTGTTATTGCTTGAAGTTGACATCACCATTGCACCTTGTTCATGTTTGGGCTTGCGAGAGGTTTCCGTCGCTAGGACCAGTTCCTTGGATGATTAATTGTGGAGAGATTCGGTTAGCGCGTTGGGTAAGTTATGCAAGGAAATTAAATGACAACATTGATGGTATGGAGAAGTGTCTAGACTCCTCTAGACAGACCTTTAGATGGCGCCCATATACCATGTCGCTTGCCAATTGGTCGTTACCTAGGTTCTATGTCGATACAGGAAAGTGGGTGGATGCGGCTTCCCATGAGGATTGGAAGTTATTCTCTAGGTGTTTGTTAGTTGGTCAATTGGTTGGATTAAACTGTGTTGAGGAGTATAACCCTCATAGAGTGGCTCTCCAATTCGGGTTTGATCAAGACATTCCAGAGTCGATTGATAGATCTAAGGATAGTTGCAAACTTGGGTGGCTTGGGTATAAGAAGAATCTCAGAGGTTTGAAGTTATACATACCTCCTCGATTGCATGAAGGAGATGTTACACGTCGGTACTTTGACTGGTGGAGGGCAGGGTCACATTCAGAAGAAGAGGCGCGAGTTGGGTGTAAAAGGAAGAAGAGACCTAGAAAGAGATCTAAGAAAATATCCAAAATCTGTGATAGAAGTCATGAATTTGATGCTGTAGATGTCGCTGGAAATGCTAGGCAAAATCAAATGGAAAAATCGCCACCTAGGGAGGAGTCGTCTTCTCGAAATGTCCTGCAAGTTTGTAATCATACCAGGATGTCTTGCGTGTTCCATATGAAGGTTGGGTCAATCTCAGGGGAAGACACGAGTACAGCGGAAGATGAGGTTATGAAGATCAATCGTAGCATGGGTGAGAATGGTTATTATTCAAATCATTTGAATTCATACAATGATGGAAGTAACCAGTTTGAAGCAGAAGATACAGGTGGGAATATCAGGGAAAATCCCATTGAAAAATTATTACCTAGTGATGAGTTTTCTCTTCGAAATGTCTTGCAAATCGGTAATGACATCCGTAGTAACTCACAAGAAGACCTGAGTACAGAGGAAGACGATGTGGATGAGGTCCGATTTATTGATCATAGTATGGGTGGGTGTAGTAATAATTCAGATCACAGTAGCTCCCACAATGAAGTGGAGGAAAATGTGATCAACATTCTATGCAGCAAATTAGCAGAAACCGAACTGAACACCCCATGTATGGAAGCTGAAGGTTCAGATTTTGCTGCAAAACATCAGAATTTAGCCAATGAAGTTGGGAAAGTCAGACCAGAAGCGGGTTCCAAAAACTCTGAGGTTAATGTTAGAGACCAAAACAAGGAACATAATGCTGTTGAGTACCATGTGAAAATGGAGGTGAAAGCATCAGGCTCCCTGCTAGCTGTCAGTAATAATGACAACCCGTTTGTGGCTCTCTGTGTTCAGTACGAATCAAGGATTAGTAGACTCGAGAGGGAGATTTCCGCTTTGTTAGGTATCAATCTTACATGACTTGCATCTAATACAGGATAGTTACCTTTTGGCATTGAACAGCATGCAGTAATTAGTACTTTAGGAACTTGGCTATTGTATCTTTTAGTTTCCTCTGTTATAGCCTGAAATTGTTAAAATGTGCCTCGAAAGACGGGATTTTGATGTATTATAAGGTAATGAAGCTTGATGAAGTTGATTCTACATATCTGAAACTCTAAACTAGGTTGGTTTCCCCTTATTGGCATATCATAAGAGTAAGATTAGACTCATCCAAGTCTTAAGACTCTGCCACATCAGTTTTTCACTAAATTTTATTATTTCTTTATTGTTCAGACCCGTCTCAGACTCACCTCAGACTTTATACATTATCCGTCAGACCCACCTGAGACTCTACTTTTCTACTTTTCCACTTTACCTCTTTTTATTTTTACAAAAGAAATGACACATGTGATTTATTATTTGGATAATTTTCAATTATAGTGGGATCAAGACTCACCCATAGACTTAAGTTAAAAGTCTTGGATTTTCTAGACTCAACTTAAGACTTTGTCAAGACTAAGGTAGATTATTGGTAGTCTTGAGTGAGTCTTGTGTCAAGACTACCAATAATCTTGCCCTAAGTCCAGTTTCAGGTGGGCCAGCACGAGGCATGACCCGACACGACCCACTTCCGGATTATATGACAAATTTATAAATTTTGTGGCATTGTGATAATAATTCTCTTGCTAGTTGATGTCCTTGAAATGAAATTTAAGTCCACAAATTATTTCATTTTGTTATCACTTTACATAGTTGATGTACTTGATAATTTGAGTCCACAAATGCCATTAGAAAAGTCTGTATGAATAATTGTCACATTTAACAATCGACGACAAATTAAAACAATATATAACGGGTAGACGATCAAAGCCATTCGATGCATTATTAGCAAATACTACACATTAATATATCCTTATCTCAATATATACTTGGGTGAACAGAAGTAAAAATGGAGATGAAGAAAAAGATGATAATAATAATGGTATTGTTCATGGTTGCCTTTGCGACATTAGCCACCACAGGCGCTGGTTGTTTACAAGCCGGTGCCGTGTGTAACTTAGAGTCCATGCCACGTTGTTGCGCAAATCTGGTGTGCAAGGTCAATATCAATGATACCAGTAGTCGTGGGTCTCTTACGTTCAAATGTCGCTAAGATTATTACAAAGTACACCGTATATCTTTATCTCTAGACTACGATATGATTTACATACACTTTTGTTTTACGTCTGCTTATTTTGTGTACTACGATAAGTGAACATTTTTATGATTGTTCACATAATCACATTTGAATTAAAAGCCGCCCTATTCTTGAGTTCTGATGGACCGAGATGAGCTTGGAATTTTGAGCTCAAAACTTATAGCCTAAAAATGTGATGTTAAAGCTGGTTTGTCACTATATTATTTTTATTTTCTCGCTTACTAAATCTAATTAAAGATAAACATTTTTAGAAACATGGTAATAGATGAATCATAAATTTTAATCCTTAAAATAACTCAAATAATACTCTTTATGACAATCATTATGAATCATAAATTTTAATCCTTAAAATAACTGAAATAATACTCTTTATCACAATCATTATTTTTAGAGCGTCGCACCATGGATTATCTCTAAATAAATTGATAATAGCCGACTCGGAAATTACTCGAATCCAATTTGACCTGATTTCTATTAAACCCGAACTGACCCGACCTAAACCCTACGCGGTTGACCAATTTACCAGATCTTTGTAGTTCGTTACCAAGTTCATACCCTCCATCGGGAAGATACCTGTTGAGTACGAATCGGGTTAGTTTTGCCGGGTCTAATTAAAACCCACCACCGAGAAATAGGCTTTGAGAAAGAAAGGAAATCCCAACTCTCTGCTCAATTAATAAACACTCCACTCAGCAAATACAGGAATAGCAACATTTCTCATGTATGCATGCATCACCATCTAATTCAACCTCAACCGATCAACATTTCTTTTTGTAATTACTACATAATTCAGGAAGATTAATCTCATACTCAAGTACTGTAACACAAAGTTTTGATATTTTGAAGTTTATAATTTATATGTACTTTATATGTGATTTGGGTAATTGGGTCATGTTTGTTGTGTTGCAGCATTTGAGTTTGTTGAACATTGTTGTCGATTCGTAATCGATTTCTGAACATTGTTTAAACCCTAATTCAGTTTATAAAGAAAATGGCAAAAGAATCATCATCTGAAACTAGCATTATAGAGGAAAGAGTTGAGTTCATGGTTGATCCTGCAACTTCTAAGGTTATCCAAAACCCAACTAAAAGAACTGCCCTTTTCCTGAAACCCTCTTTAAACCCGAATGAGATACCGCCTCCATGTCCAAAGATTCAATCTTTTTCATCCTCGTCGAGACCCAATGTTCTCTTTAATTGCAGTTCAATCCCTCTTAAAGGATGGGAAACATGGGTGGAGAAATTGAGGGTAACCCATGAACTTGTATGGCGAAAAGCCGGCATCTTTGATGCTATCAAGGGTTCTACTTACCACATTGGCAAAGTTAATGATATCATTTTTAGCTTGGTTGAAAGATCCCTGAGACCAACACTTTTGTTTTTCCATGGGGTGAGGCTACTGTTACTTTAGAGGATGTGTTTGTCTTGGGTGGTTTTTCTCCTTTGGGTGTTTCGGTTTTGAGCAAGTCTTCTTTTGGGGAAAATGTCGAATTTGTTGTGAACAAACTGGTTAAAATATATAAAAAACTGGTGAAATGTGACCGTAATTTGACTCATTTAAGGTGGCAGAGGCATTTTATTATGGGGTCATTGACATATGGTAATCAGATAGAGAATGCTGGTTTTCTGGTTGTTTGGCTTGCCCGTCATGTTTTCCCAGGTAAATCAGGCACGGTTGTTACTAAGGCGGTTTTCTCCATGGCTGCCAGGCTTAGTTGCGGTGCTAAACTCGCATTTGGCCCCGTGATTTTGGCTTCCATTTATAATGACCTCACTTTGTTGAAAAGGAAGATTGTGGGGTCTTTAAGTGGTCAGCCGAGGTTGACATCACCATTGCACCTTGTTCAGATTTGGGTTTGGGAGAGATTTCTATTGCTAGGACCCGTCCCAAAGATGATCAATTGTGGAGAGACTAGGTTGGCCCGTTGGAAGAATCATACAAGCAAATTATATGATGACATTGATGATATAAAGGTGTGTCTAGACTCGTCTAGGGAGACTTTTAGTTGGCGCCCATATGCCATGTCGCTTGCCAATTGGTCGTTACCTAGGTTTTATGTTGATTCAAGGACGTACGTGGATGTGGATTCTCATGAGGAATGGAAGTTATTCTGTACTTGTTTGATGACTGGTCAATTGGTTGGGTTGAACTGTGTTCAGGGGTATAACCCTCATAGAGTGGCTCTCCAGTTCGGGTTTGATCAAGATATTCCAGAGTCCATTGATAGATCTAATGCTAGTTGTAAACCTGGTTGGCTTGGGTATAAGGAGAATCTCACAGGCTTGAAGTTATATGTACCTCCTCGGTTGCAGGAAGGGGATGTTACACATCGGTACTCTAATTGGTGGAGGGCAAGGTCAAATTTAGAAGAAGAGGCACGGGTTGGATGTAAGAGGAAGAAGAGAACTATGAAGAGAGTTAAGAAAATGTCCAAAATTTGTGATGGAAGTAGCGAGTTTAAAGCAATGTATGTAGCTGGGAATGCTAGGGAAAATCCCCTGAGAAAACCGCTACCTAGGGAGGAGTCCTCTTCTCGAAATGTCCTGCAAGTTTGTAATAGTAATTTTTCAGATCACTGTAGTTCCCACAATGAAGAAGGGGGAAATGAGATCGACATTCTATGCAGCGAACCTGTAGGTTCAGATTTTGTCGCAAGACATCAGAATCTAGCCACTGAAGTTGGGAAGTTTAGGGCTATGAGTCCATTGATGAGGCCAAAAGGGGGTTGCAAACCTTGTCTGGTCAATGCTAGAGAGCACAACAAGGAACATAATGTCGTTGATCACAATATGAAAATGGAAGCGAAAACATTGGATAACCAGCTTGCTGAAGAGGAACCTGCTGTAACATTATCTGAAGACAAGGATCCCATGAATCAGGCCATTCTTCCTGCTGGCGGTCAGCTGACTGTCAGTAATGATCACAACCCGTTGGTGGCTCTGCGTATTCAGTACGAATTGAGGATTAGCAGACTCGAGAGGGTGATTTCCGCTTTGTTAGGTACTAACCTTGCATGACTTACTTGTAGCCTTGAGCATTTTCCTTCTGGCCGGGAATTTAGCCTTTAGCCTCCTCTGTTAATGGTCTGAAATTGTTAAAATGTGTCTCGAGAGACGGGATTTGCCATACTTAACCATTATTATTAACGATAAATTAGGCTGAACCGTACTGAACAGAACATATTAACTCTAAATCGAATTAAGACCGATTCATAGTCAAACTGTATCTTTCATTGCCTTCCATAACTGACCACAATTTCAAAACTATTTTCCATCTTTGCGGCCATGCTAGTAGAAAAATCGGTACTGATAATTGCCGCGTTAACAATCGACGACAAACTAAAACAGTATATAAACGGTAGTCGATCAAAAGGATTCATTCATGCATTATAAACACAATTCCTATCTCAATAATTTAGTGAATATTACAAGTAGCTAGAATGAAGACGATGAAAATGGTATTGATCATGGTTATCGCGTTTGCGGTGTTAGCCACCACGGTTATAGGCGACACCACAACAGATGTCGTAACCGATGCCACCCCTAGTTGTTTACAAGCCGGTGCCAACTGTGGTAATTCAAGTATACCTTGTTGTGCTAATTTGACATGCAAGGTCGTCTTCTTTGTTCTTGGTGAACCTATAGAGAAATGTGGCCCTAAGAATATTTAATCTTAATCACTAGAGCAAGACATTTTATGCTCGTATGTTTTATGTATAGACGTATAGTTATGTCGTGTGCTCGTAATAAGTGAACATGTTTATAATTGTTCGCATAATCGCATCTAATTCATTGAATTAAAAGATGCTATATTATTGCAATGTTTTTTTGTAATGCATCGCACCGTGGAAAAATATACTTATCGTTATTACATTGTCGTTCATCAACATTGAACACTATTTCTGAGAACTACGACTTAAAAAAAAATTTGTCAAATTTGGAACTCGTGACTAAGAGATATAGTCACTTAAAATTTGTTGGGTTAAAAAATTTTGACATATAAAAACTCCTAGCGAGGCCACGGGATTCAAATATGAAAGATGATTCAAATAGACGTGTCAAACTCGTCATACGGTTTAGGTCCAAATACGGCTGGACTAAAGTCACAGGTTCAGTGACTCAGTCGGTTAAGGTTAAAATACGGATTACATTTTTTCTTAAATAATAAAATGTTTTTTCTAACGCGTTCCCTTAATTTATCACGAGTTGACATACAAAAATTTCCAAATTATAATCACATTAATGAGCCATCACTTACCATGATCAGACCTAAATAAATAACATTGATTTATTTATATGAGTTATTATCAGTCTTATCGATTACCAAAATCGATTCGAATTTAGGATGATTTGAGTCAGGTTCGTATCGATTTGCTTAGCTTGTCTTTCTTGAGCCATTCAACTGTAAATTAATAAGATAATGTCTAACCAACATTTTAAATTGAACCGAACTGAACAGAACATATTCACCGTAAATTGATTAAGATCTAAATCAAATAAAACCGATTCATAGTATTTTATGTGTCGAGACCGTGACAAATTTATAATTTTTTGTAGAATTGTGATAACAATTATCTTGTTAGTTGATGTCCTTATAATTTGAGTCCACACATTATTTCATAGTCAAACTGTATTTGTCATTACCTTAAATAAGTGACCACAATTTCAACACTATTTTCAATTTTTTCGGCCACGCTAGTAGAAAAATCGGTATTTATAATTGTCACATTAACATTCGACGACAAACTAAAACATTATATAAAGGGCAGTCGATCAAAGACATTCAAATATTCAATGCATTATATTATTATCAAATCAAATATTACACAATATAGAAAAATGGAGATGAACAAAAAGATGATGAAAATTGTATTGATCATGGTCATCGCCTTTGCGGTGTTAGCCACCACGGGTTTAAGCGACACCACAGCGGATGTCGTTGTCGGACCTATGTTCAGATGTTTACAAGGTGCTGATGACTGTGCTGGTTCAAGTATACCTTGTTGTGCTAACCTCACTTGCAAGATTTTTACCGTTTTTCGCGGTGAACCTATGTTCAGATGTCGCTAAAAATATTTAATCTTTATCGCTAGACTAAGACATTATATCCTCGTATGTTTTATGTCTAGATATGTTGTGTATTTATGTTGTGTATTCGTAATAAGTGAACATGTTTATAATTGTTC
This sequence comes from Silene noctiflora, assembly GCA_009801015.1. Classification (NCBI taxonomy): domain Eukaryota; kingdom Viridiplantae; phylum Streptophyta; class Magnoliopsida; order Caryophyllales; family Caryophyllaceae; genus Silene; species Silene noctiflora. Next base: position 179,424 of record VHZZ01000938.1, read on the forward strand.
GCATAATCGCATCTAATTCATTGAATTAAAAGATACTCCGTACTACGGAGTATATTATTACATGTGTTAAAATTATCAAGTTTTTATAAGCGGTCTCATTATTGTTGATGGTATATTTTCGACTTTATTCTTAATTACTAGACTAAGACATAATTTTTGATATATTAAATTTCGAGTAGTTCATCATTAGAAACATGGATTAAATGGTTTACTTAGTGAAAGAATAGAATGTTTCATTATTATTGATATCGTAATTAGCATAAATACATCTATAAAATTAATGATTTCACAATCACAAGAACACGAAAAAAAGAATGAGCAAAGTTGCTTCAAAAATTATAATTTCGGCAAAAAAAAAAAAATGATTTCGGAACAAAATCGGACCAAAACCATCACAGTAGTGTTAATGACTTCACAAATTCTTATTTAAGCTAAAGATGTTCGTTTTATAGTTAAAAACTTAAAATGGTTCAAATGCTAGTCATTTAGAGGACAAAAGCTCACAACTTAGGTAACAATAAAAGTTTGTCCGATCTAAGTTAGATTGTATCTAACCGTTTTTATTAGCAAATGGATATCTTCGTCTTAAGTGAAGACTACCTACTGCTAGGGGTGACCATCGGGCCGGGCTAGGGGCGAGATGGTTCGTGGGGTTCGGGCCCGGGACAACACTACTCTTCTTCAATGTCGGGCCGTGCCGAGCTAGCTCTTGAATTAATGGCCTGAGCATAGCCCAATGAGCGACGGGCTAGGACCGCCAGGGCACGGGCTAGAAGGACCGCTATTTTTTGGCCCGGCAATGCGATCTGGCCCGCAAGCGGCATTGCTTTAGAATTTTTAGAAAAAAAAAAAAGTATATTATGTGGACCCATTGACTAAATAGTTTCATGGCAACCAAAAAAATGTCAATTTATTTGCTTATAAACTTAGGAAAAATTAATTTTAAAGGTACAAAATCTCCTAGAGAAAGTTGGAAATCATGGGTTGCGATGTAGTTATCTTAATTACTAGATTAGGACATTATTTACTCTAATATCTTAGGTCTTGTTAATTAGCTATGTTGTTTTTTCGTAATAAGTGACATGTTCATTATTGTTCGCATAATAAGAACAAGAGCTAGTTCAAGTGGTAAGAGCTCTCTTACCCCGACCATGAAGTTGGGGGTTCGATTCTCACCCGCGACATAGTGCGCTCATTTGAACCAAAAAAAATTATTGTTCGCATAATCGCACCTAATTTTATTGAATTAAAAGGTGTTATATTATTACATGTGTTTATAAATTATAATGCATTGCACAATCGCACCATGGAAAAATATACTCCATATTATTATACTTTTTGTTATTTGTAACATGTCCGAAATTAGTTATTCTTACGTTCATGAATATTGATCGAACGTTATTTTGCCAACTTGATATTGGGATGTGACCGGCCGCGTGTAATAAACAGTAAAAATTCTCATTGAAGACGGACACTATTTGTCACTAGCTGAAGATGAATAGTGTCTCTCTCACAATATGCAAATGACACTATCCATGAGGTGCTTCATTTCTCCCCCACTTGTCCTCTCACTTGCCTTATTGTGAAATAAAGTAGATGACATATTTGATATTCATATCTATAGCAAGTGGATTTATTTTAGTATGTGAAATACTTGGGCGGGAAAAATGAGCGGGATTATTTGGAGGAGTGTTATTCTTTTAATATATAGGGGATGGGTTTTTCTACATGGTATCCTTGTATTTATTTATTCGAATTCTACGTGGTACCCCTCGTTTTTCAAAAATATTAGTGGTACCCCTAAACTCAATGAAAACATCTTGAAATACCCAAAATGATCTCATCTGCCTCTTTAAAATGTTTAATTTATACATTTTTGATTGATTCTTTAGCAATAATTTGTCATGTAATTAACATAAACATCATTTACCCAATCGTAAACATATTTTCTTTACAAAATTTAACTGACTAAAAACGTGATATTTAGTAGTTTGGATATTTTTAGAACATTTTACTAAGTTTAGGGGTACCACTGATATTTTTCAAAAACGTAGGGGGTATCACGTAAAATTCGAAGAAACACGGGGTACCACGTAGAAAAACCCAATTTTATTAAATTTTAATTGAAAGATTAAAGTTTAGAGTTAGGTGAAAATAATATAATTTGATGAAAAAAATTAATTTTAGTTAAAAGATAATAATTTAAATGTAATTATTAGTTTCCTTTTTAGTGAATATACATAATTGTAATTACATTACTTAGTTAGAAAAATGCTTTTTGAAAGAAAAAATGTGAGAATTCCTATTCTTTTAGTAGATAGAGGATGTTTTCAGGATTTCAGGGTCCCAGAATAAAAATGTCAAAATGTCCGTAAATCATAGGGACGGTTGCTCGGATCAGATAAAACAGTTACACAAATTTTGAGAAATAACAGAGCACATTTGAGGGTGCTGGTACGTGTTAATTAACGAGTCTCGGACGAAAATCAGTTATTCCTTAAAAATAGAGGAATACTTCTTATTTAGGGATGAGACTCGAATACGATAACTCAGGGCTGAAAATCAAATATAGTAACTCATTAAGCGGCCCTAGACACGTGGTAGAAAAACTGGGTGAAAAGTAATATGACTCGATACGACCTCCCAAACGGCTCAAATCTAAGTGTGTATAATACACGATTTTCGGGATTTCAGGGTCCCGGAACAAAAATGTCCGTAAGTCGTACGGACATTTACTTGGGTCAGATAAAAGAGCCACACAAATTTTGAGAAACAACATAACACATTTGAGGGTGCCGGTACACGATAAACGAGTCTCGGACGAAAATCAGTTACTACTTAAAAATAGATGAATATTTCTTATTTAGAGCTGAAAATCGAAAATGGTAACTCATGAAACGACCCCAGACAGGTGGTAAAAAACCTGAGAGGAAAAGAGACCTGACCCGATCAACCTCCCAAACGGCTCAAATTTAAGTGTATAATACACGGTTTTCGGGATGTCAGGGTCCCGGAAAAAAAATGTCCATAAATCGTACACACGTTTCCTCGAGTCATATAAAATAGCCACACAAATTTTGAGAAGCAACAGAGCACATTTGAGGGTGCCGGTACGCGATAAATGAGTCTCGGACGAAAATCGGTTACTCTTAAAAAAGATTAATATTTTTTATTTGGGACTGAAAATCGAAGATGGTAAATCATGAAGCTACCCAGACAGGTGGTAGAAAAATTGGGAGGAAAATAAACATGACCCGGTCAACCTCCTTAACGGGCTCAAATTTAAGTGTATAATATACGGTTTTCGGGATTTCAGGATTCCGGAACAAAAATGTCCGTAAATCGTACAAACGTTTCCTCAGGTCAGATAAAACAGCCACACTAATTTTGAAAAGCAACAGAACACATTTGAGAGTGCCGGTGCGCGATAGACAAGCCTTAGACGAAAATCAGTTACTACTTAAAAATGAATGAATACTTCTTATTTAAAACTGAAAATCGAATACGATAACTCATGAAGCGACCCCATACACGTGGTAGAAAATTTGGGAAGAAAAGAAATATGACCCGATACGACCTCCCTAACAACTCAAAATTAAGTGTGTAATACAAACTCGTATGTACTCCGTACTCCGCATTAGACTACGCTACATACATGATTCAGTTGGAGTGTTGGAAAATAAGATGCACTTAATTGTTATCGATTTTCATTTTGGAGTGTATGACTTAATTGTTTCTATTTCTGCTCTTGATAAAGTTTACAAAGTTGGCAAGTGGACATGTGATGTTTAGAAGTTGACAGGTTATGTTTGCAAGTAGGCAAGTGGACATATGAAAAAACTCTTTATTTCATCGTTATTTTTCTCTTCTTTTCTTATTTCCTTCATTTTTGTGCCAAAATAAGCAGATAACAAATATCTAGGACAGAACAAGTAAACCACTGTATATTCTTGTGTGAAATCGTTTTACTCATACAAAGTCATTGATTCATTTACAAATTACTCTGTATATAATAGAATCCGTTATTGAAATAATGCTCAAAAATAAAATAATTGTCGTTTTGGGTCGGTTTTGAAAATAATTATCAAAATGGTGTCCACGTAGGCTCGGTTTTGACGAGCCTGTGTGATGGAACAGACACGCCAATACGAATGGCKTGTCTAAAATAAGAAACACGCCATTACAAATGGCGTGTTTATTCAGTGCTAGTTTCTTTCCAGAGACTCTGCAAAATGGCAAACATCAAACACGCCATTAGTAATGGCGTGTTTCTATAGCTGAACACGCCATTCGTAATGGCGTGTCTTAAGTCAGTAGGAAGCAGAATCAATCCAGTAGCTGGGATAAATGGTTGATGACAAACACGCCATTAGCAATGGCGTGTTTGTAGGGTGAAACACGCAATTACGTATGGCGTGTTTAAACAGTTTTATTTTCCTGGCCAAATTAAATTGTTGATCAGTAGACACGCCATTACGAATGGTTCTGCTTCCTACTGACTTAAGACACGCCATTACGAATGGCGTGTTCTGATAGAATTATGAAAGGTTGATATTATTGATTATGAATTGCATAAATTACATAAACACAATAGCACTATTTATACAAGAGATTCACAAGCTAAATCTACCCTAATTGATACACTAGCCGTGATCATGGCAAATCACAAGGAAAGATTTCCTATACGAAATCTACTATAAACAGAGTGATTATATTTACTACAAAAGACAAGATTACTTCAATGATAAAATCTTCAAGAATATTTAGAATATCTTATCATATATTCTCTACACGCTCCCGCAAGACAAACGGTCGAAGAGTAAGTTCGATCTTGGAGAAGATGAGCTGCATTAAGTGGTCATTCGAATGTTGGTTTCTTTGATTCATTGGTGAGTTGAATAAAGGAGATGGGTGCCAGCATTGGGTTAGAGTTTATAGGTTGTAAGAAGGGCTTGTTGAGATGGCAGGTGTAGCTTGTTGTGTTCTTGTGTAGTTGTTGGTTTTGGGGATGATTACTCGGAGTGACTGGATG
>VHZZ01000939.1:29552-40796 GCA_009801015.1 Silene noctiflora
TCCAACAAACATACAGGTGCCTCCAGTCGGCCTAGGCTGACCGGCAGCCGGCCAACCGGCTGGGGCAACCTTCACAAACCAGAATAACAACGGTACTGGAGTGCTCCACGCCGGCCAGTGGACCGGCAGCCGGCCCACTGGCTGGGACCCTCCCAACTCAGAAATCCAACATTTTGAAACAGAAGGTTCCCAGCCGGTCAGTGGAACGGCAGCCGGCCCACCGGCTGGGGACCCTTGTAACACGAAAATCAGCACTTTCATCCAATCATCATGCTTTCGAGACAAATCTACATTTTTATGAAACGGTAATCACGTATGAAGCGTAAGGACATCATGTAAACCAACAGCCACTCAAAATACACCAAATTCATCCATCATTAGTTTACATATGCCAATTCCCATGACTTTCATATGAACAAACATTGTAATATGAGAAAAGTGAAGTAATTAGCCAATAGAACATGAATCCATCACCATTAACATTCTCAAAAGACAAACATAGGCTAAATATGAAACATCCAACCAATTTTCCATCAATCTTGATAATAAAACAACAACAATATATAAAGAACTCATCTTTAACATAAACTAACACATTCCACACATAGACACACATATTTCAAGTGTAAGTCGAGTAACCTATCACTGTTACCTCGAAGCGTCTTCAATCCTCAATAGAGTCGTCCATTATATAGCTATCCGCTTCCGGGTCTTCAAGATTCTCGCCTAAACAACAAAATTCAAAAGTTTAGAGAGAAAATTCACCCACTAGGGTAAGGTGAAATTTTGAAAATGATTAAAGGGGAAGGAAGGTGACTCTTTTCTTACTTACAAAGGTGAGAAAGAGGGCGTGAAAACACTGAATTCCGACAAGAAACGGTGAAGTTATGAGAGTTTGAAGTTTTGTAACAATGGTGGATTTGTTGTTAGGGAAAGTTGTTGAGAAAATGAGGGAGATGAAGAGGGTTATGAGGGTTTTGTGAGGAAAAATGTGATAAATGGGTCTAATTTACATATCTAGGCCCAAGATAACATAAGATGAGTCAGTTTTGATTTTAAAACACGTCTTAAAGCTATTATACACTCAAGACAGAGCTTATTATTATTAATATAAATATTATACCATAAAATTTATATTTTATAGAAATAGGCTTTAAAATTATAATTGGTCTAATTAATTATCAAGATAGTTTAAATATGTATTTTTACCCAAAAATACGATTAAACCGTAATTTATTTTAAATAACTTATTAAATAACTTTTAAAACTTCAACCCAATTTTACGGGTGTTACAAACATTTAAATGTTTCGCTAATATTTTAAACTTTAGTTAAGTTTTTGTATCAGATAAAACTGTATTTTCACGAAATTATACTAGAAAATTATAGTTTCGGATCGGATCGGATATCCAAATGTTTTAATTCTAATATCCATATCCAAACCAAAACCAAATATTTCAGATCAGATATCCGATCCAAACTTAACTTTGATCAGATATCCAAAAATTCGGATCAGATACGGATCGGATATCGGATTGGTTTGGATAATCGGATTTTTTGCTTTGCCCTACATGGAACTAAATGTTCAAATACAATTAAGGTGGCGCGTCTAAGGATAGGCTAGTCGCTAGTGTTGGATATCGGGTCACCCGGGTCGGTTACGTGTCGGGTTAAAGTGGGTTGGGTTATGTTGGGCCAGTGACAGATTCAGATCTGTTATCGGGTAATCAACGTGTGGTAAGTTGGGTCGGGTCATTAGCGGATCAGTATCACATTACCACGTCAGGTTATCAACATATATTTTACGTTTTGCATTTAGTTTTTGATGGGTAAGTTTATGTTTAAACAATGTGTAGGTGTAGTAATTCTATTGTGTCAATTTGGACCTATTTACACCATTATTAAGCTAATTCATTATCGGGTTATCCATCGGGTTGACTTAACATCGGGTCAAGGGTCGGATCGAGTTGGTTCAGGTCGGGTTTAGGTTGGAAAAAAATAAGGCTACTATCGGTTATCGGTTTAGCCTCAGACCGGGGCCGGGTCGGGTCGGTTCACCCAATTTTCAGGTTCTATGGGTTGGATTCTAACGGGTCGGATTGGGTTCTTGGTCATGTAACTTTTGCTAGCTCTAGATAGAACACAAATAGGTACAAAATCTCACATACAAGATCTACTCCCTCCATTCAATCATTTATTATAATTGTATTTTATACAAAAACCAAGGCAAGGAAATTAAGATAGAAAAAAAAAACACTAAAATAATAAGTCACATCCACTTGCACCATTACCATCTCATGTAATGAAATTCTTATTGAGATTATAAGATTATGAAGGAGTGGACCACTAATAATGTTTCTCAAAGGTCCAAGAAGGTCCAAGGATCATTTCAAAGGCTAATAAAAGAGCCATTACCTAAGGCCCAAGTAAGTGAATGTTTAGGGTGCTATTATTCGGCGGCGACTATCATAGATGCCCAGTCAAGGTAAACGAGCATTATAACAAAGGGGAAGCATAAGAAACAAGAACATAAACCTCACCCCAAAACAACAAATTGTGAATCTGTCTACAATAAGGATTAATTTTAAACGGTCATAACTTGAGTTTTAGACATGATAATGAAACAATTCTAATTGGAGGTGATAATTATCCTCTTACGGTTCCAATAGTAGGTCACATTCCCCCAAACAGACAAGAAATGGGGGAGATGTGGCCGTTTTATGAAAATGCGACTTGCAGAAAAAAGTTTGGACATGGAACACCTACATACCGACCTAAGTTTTTCTTGGAAGATTCACGTCCTCGAAAATGCGACGGTGCAGGAAAAGTGAATAATTGCGCCCCTTCTAAGAGGCGCACAACTGGGGTAGGACAACCATTTTTCAATGTTTTTCCAGATATGAAAACTCGAAGAGTAAAGTAGATGAGAGGCTCAGTTGAGAATGTATTTACTCTGAATGGTAAAGGGGGTAGAATTAAAAGTAACAAAGAGTGATCTCTAACACAAACTAGCTATTAACATTGTTCAGAGCAAGACTAACTTTGATACCTAAGCATTTTTTGTTTTTTGGGTGGAAGTCACTTGAGGTACCAAAATATGGTCGGAGTCCCATTTAAAGATATTAAGTTTTAAAAAACTTTTGATAATGTATTAAGTCTGAGAAGTGGTACACTAGGACCCCATTCATTTGTACTTAAAGTCACCCTTTTTAAATTAAATTTAGAAAAGTTCAGCAAAATCAATTTAAGTTCAGCTCCTATAAGTTAAGTTAAGTTCAGCAAAATTAAGTTCATCAAAATTAAGTTCAGTTTAGCAAAATTAAGTTAAGTTCAGAAAAGCTAAGTTCAGAAATTGTAAGCTCTAAAAGTTAAGCAAAATTAAAATTTTAAAATATTGTCGAGTTTGAAAAAATGATACTACTTTCATTTAAATCGATTGTAAAAACAATTTGAAATTAATTATCATCCTATATTTTATACTAAAAACATTTGGCGAGGTAATGGATTCGACGGGGTAAGCTCAAATGAAGATGAAGAAAGTGACGAGGATGATGATAATATGGAACTAGATGATTAGAAAAATAAATGTAATATGTGATTTACTTTTTATTTTTATGTATTAGGTAATATGTGAACCCCCGCAGTTATACAATAAAGTAAACACAAATATTACAGCGAAAAAATGCGAAATTTTGAAAACTTTAAAGGTAAAACCCCGAGGTCACTAAATCGTAAAACACAACTTAAGTTTATGAAATATTTTATACAAATTACAACCTAGAAAAATGCGAGGGATCCCGATCCCTGAACTAAACACAAATTATATATTAACTACTAAACTAAACTACGACGAATAAGGTAAATCGTTGTAAGTACGACGCTCGCTAGCTCACTCGTCAAAACCCCATACAAGCACCAACCTCCAACCTGTTCATTCATTAAAAATCAATGTCACAATCAATGGGGAGTAACTCAGGGTTCTCTCAGCCATATTACATCAAGACACACATAAGCAAGAACATATTAACATATATACAACATAACCAAATTAATAACATAAGCACCATGACATAAGGATATCATTCAATACATGTGAAGTCAACCATGAACAATGACATATGAGACATTCATATGAGATCATCTAACCGAACAATCATAGATGATAACACAACCGTAAACCCATGCAAACATCATGTGACTTGAATAACGAGAGGCCAACAATATAATAAATGTGAGTGAAAACCGTAGCTATTTCTTTTGAAATCATTTTAACATACAATGCATGAAATGAGGCTATTAATAATGTCACACACATACCTATGGCTTGCATCTCACCATAAGTACGAATGAGAACATCAATCCTGATGAACGTAACGATACTAGATGGCTTGCATCTCACCCCCTAGTGCTCAATAGGACCAAAGACTCTAACCATCCAAACAATCCAAGACATAACTCTAACGGTAAATGGCATATGCAAAACATCGACTAAGAAACACTTGTACCAAACTCTTGGGATAAAAATTTCCCAAGTCAACATGCAATAAACATTTCGCATCCTCTAGACTCAATCCTCTTGGTAGGTTGACGATAATAATACGGTCCTAGTCTAAACCTGGCAATACTCTCGGGATGAACATTTCCCGATTTGACATGCGATAAACATTTCGCATCCAAGAATCGATGCAACAGAACGAAAGCCGAGTACCCCGAATTCGGCAGAGCGACACGAAAGGGGCGAAAAGAGAGTGAACATACCCAATTCCGGCAGAACGACATGAAAGTGGTGTGAATAAAATTTAAGCTAGCATACAATGCACTATAACACTACCACATGTAAACAACTCATGGAATGCACTAAAGTCCAACAACGAATGAGAACACACAAGAGATGAGAGATCGACTCTAGCATGGTTTTAATGTCCATTCGTGGTAAAATTGGCACACTTGAGTCAAACATCCAAAACCCGTTACTTATCATGTGAATGAGACATAGACAAGTCATTCCAATAACAAAATAGTGTTAATACGTTATACACAAGTATTAGGACAAAATTCTAGAGGCGTATCACTAAGGAAAGGCAGGAAAAGAGGCAACAAACTAACTAGGCATGAATTCAATGGCCATTCACGTGATATATGTGAGTGAAACATCCAGAAACCGGCATTAAACATGTAAATGAGACTTACTCAAAGAGTTCTAGTGTAAAAAAAAGTGTTAACAAACCATGCATAAGCATTGGAACCAATTTTAGTGGGCATAATCAACAAGAAACATATATCACAATCGAAAACCACAAGTTTAGAACCCGGCTACAACAAAGGTCAAATTTAAACGGTCATAACTTGAGTTCTAGATATGATATTTAGGTGAAACCAATTGGAGGTGATAGATTATCCTCTTACGGTTCTAAAGGTAGGTCACGAGCCCAAAAAAAGCAAGAAAAGAGGGAGATCTGACTATTTTAGTAAAATGCGACAGTTTAAGAAAAGTTTTACCCGCCCGGATGAAATTTCACCCTTCGGCGACAAGAACCAAAAACACATTTTACCCAACCGGGTAAAACTTTACCCGTCGGGGTAAAATTTCACCCTTCGGTGACACATGGGTAAAACACTTAGATAATCATCTTTTTACTTAATCAAACAAGGTGAACCTCATGCAAACTCAACAATGCTCAACACCAAGCAACAATGGAGACATGGACAATCTTTAAACACTTGATAAGGCATCATCAATTTCATAACAAAATAACTTTATCCAACATCCCACCACTAACATGGTTGAATACAAAATTATGAATCTTTCATTGATTAAACTTCAATACAACATCAATCATCATCTAAATTTCATGTATCATCCAATCCCCACAATCAATTGTTAACAAGATAATTTCACATGAAGAAACTTATCTTATTCATACAAACTCTAATCTAATGCAAACAACTACACAAATAATTTAATATCGAGTAAGCTATCACCGTTAACTTAGATTAAACTTCTAATCCTGTAAATCCTCTTCTACAAGGTAGTAGTCCTTCTTTGGATCTTCAAGACCACCTTCTAAACATAAAAACATGACAAACTTGCTATAAGTACTAATATGAAAAAGATGGGATGTTGGGAAATTTAGAAAAGGGCAAGATTTTCTTACCTTAAAAGATAGAGAACGAGAAAAGATGATGTGTGGCGCAAAGATGAGACTATTTGATTGAGAGATAGAAGAGTTATGAAAGTTTTAAGTCTAACTCTAAAAGATGGGTTTTAATGGAATTTAATGGATAGAGAAGGTGAGTTGAGGTTTTTGTGAGGAAGATGAAGAATGAGAGTACTTTCACAAAATATGACCTAACACATGACCTAAGTATGACTTGACTTGACCCATTACTAGTTGAGTCGGGTCTTACCTATATTTTGTGTAGAATTTAAATATCTACTCTTAAATTAAAAATGGAATTTTGATGTGACTCGTATTCACGCACATTTATGTCTTACAATTCCTAGAGAGACTTAGGTCTCGGAGTCGAGTTGGTTTATAGCTTACGACACCTACAATCACTTGGTTCTCCCAATTCAACTATATGCATGGTCTAACAATCCTTGAGTTAGTTTATGTCTTACAAGTCTTGTTGAAAAGATAAAAAATCATGCTAGGTTGTCAATCAAACATTTCATCAAACATAACATGTGCATAAGTTGAAAACACAACATACAATCATTCATATGAAGTCATTAAGCATAGATCTAAACGATGCTTATTCACCTAATCCCCTACTAACTCTAGCTAGAGGACTACTCACTACACGTCATGATTAGCATGTCAATAATGTTATCACCTATTATAACAAGGTTAAGCATGATGAAAAAGTAAAAGAAATAATAAAGGATCAATGAAAGATAAGAAATATACCAAATTGGAAAGTAGAGATGAACATAAATAAATGAGAATCCTTGAATAAAGATGGAGACTTGTCACTTAGTCTTTAAATACATGCGCAAGAGATCCATATGTAAATTATTGAAAGTGTAAATTGGAAGAACAAATATTGAAAGATTAATGTGCTTTTTTGAAAGATTAAAGACTAATCTACTCCTAATCTATGAGAATATTCTAATATAAGGGCTTAACCAAATATAGGGAGGCATAACCCTCTAATCATTACCAAGAGGGTATATATAGTAGCTACAAGATTAGGGTTGACTAAAGACTTAAATGACGATCAGGCCCCTTAAGAAAATCCAAAGCCTTGCTAGAGCTAGAGTAGCTTGTGCGGCTCCTCTCCTTGCGTGAGGGAAGCCCTGTCAGCTGGCTTGCTTGAGCTTGGTAGAGCTCGCTCGAGCTGAAGGTCAGCTCGCTTGAGCTGGGCAGAGCTTGCTCGAGCTCTCTCTGATTCCTCCTTGCTTTGGCTTGGTTTCCCCCTAAGTCGCAGGGGCTGGTCTGGACTCGCGGGGGTTCCTCCTCATTGCCCGAAAACTTGCTTTATTGACTAAGGCCTTGGTCGTTGGATACGATCAATTTAGCTCCGAAATGCTCCAATCAAGGAAGGTTGGCTAGCAAAGCTTCATCAAGAAGGCTACCTCCAAGAGTGGGTTTATAACCCATGTCTTCATTGAATTTCAGGTTGAAGTGCTTAGTCAACTTTGTTGCCAATCATCCATTCACAATATAAGAGACCGCCTATTTTTCGTCCATTAATTCGACCCAACGATCTAACAACAGTTGTATGAAATTGAATGTAGACTTGTATGATCCTAGGATATTCAATCGAGATTCAACATAAGAAATATTAAGTTCAGAAAAGGTCCCCTCTTCTTTTCTAGCAAGGATGATATTTGAGACAAACCGTTGCCAATACCTTATGCCCGAGTGGTGGACATAGAGTGAAGAACATTCTCTAAGAACGATGAATTCTCCATCAGTAATTGTTCTCCAAATAAGCTTAGCATCAAATTTATAAGGCTTGTTTCACAAATCATTTGTTCATATAATCCCAAATACTGCTCCAAATTGCGATTTAGTCATCTTTCTTGACACATTTTTTCGACGAAATTCAACATAATTCCTATCTTCCACTTTAGACAACTTCAACGAACTTATGAATTCAATAGTAAGGGAAGGGTAGGTGATTTAATGTATGTTGAAGAAGGTCGATAAGACCATGGAATCAAAGAATGTTTTAGTGTCCTCAAATATTCCAAGCTTTCGCAAAGTGTTGTGACATAAAAATTTTTCTAGCTATTACCTCCATAGTAAATAAAGAATAAAGGGCTTGCTTATGAGTGTCATTAAAATTTTTTACCTCCGGATATGCATCAAGTTGTTCGATTTCCGGAATTGAAGCCTTTTCCACCTCTTCTCCAACAAGATTTGTTTTTGTGGCTAACACCTTTTATCTTTTTTATAGGTTTGAAACACTTCGTGCTTTACCCTCTCCTTTTGTTGTAGCCATGGATATGTAATATTTCAAGAAGATGAAATTTCTTCCAAATCTCGACAAATTAGGAACCAATTATGTAACACCCGCGTAATTTCCGTTCCGGAATTTCCAGATTAAATAATTATTTTATTATTTTTTGGGCTTATTTTACAAAAAAAAGTCACATTTTAGTATAGTTGAGTGAAAACCGTCGCCAACTTGCTCAAATAGAGCCTAGAATCGTGTTCTACACCGAATTTGAGTGGAAACCGAGTCAAATGTTATTGGGCCAAGTTAAGTTTTTTGGGCCCTTCTAGAGTTCCTTATGTGTGGAAAACCCTCACACTTCTTCTTCCACCTTCACAAAAATCTGAAATTTCTCATCTTACATCTCCATTAAACACCATTTTCACTTGAGAGCTTAAAACTTGCATAAGTCTTTCATTTCTCCACCAAATCGTCCCATTTTTGCACCAATTTCCTCTTCTCGCTCTCCATCTTTCCAAGTAATAAAGTCTAGTCCTTTCTTAACTTTTTAAAATTCCGTCTTTCTAGGGTTAATGTAATTAACTTAATTTCTTTGAAATTTTTGTTTAGGAAGCAACCTTGAAGACCCGGATGCGGATTGCTACAAGATTGACGAGACCTTAGAAGACTAGAAGTGCAAAAAGATAATGGTGATAGGTTACTCGGTATTACATCAATTACGTGCTTTAATTGTTAAAGTTTAGTCTTTTTGATTGTTAAAGTTTGTAACTTTACACATTTATACATGGTTCTTACTTAGAAATTGGTTGTTTGAAGTTGTCTTAAACTTATATGTGTAGAATATTAAGCATGTTGTCCCAATTGTTATCAATTGGTTAAAGTTGTAGACTTTGAGGCTAAATTGTGTTAAGTATCCACTTTCATATGTTAATTCACGATTCTCTTGTCTCACATGATGGTATTAACTATGTTCATGTTGGTTTGGATGAAGTCTTGAAGTATTGACACCAAACTATGTAGTGGGGTGTGTTTTTGAGTTAAAAATATGAATAAGGTGTGTTAATAATGTTAAATTAACCGTATTCATGCTTAATTCATGTTTTACATGTCTCATATGTGTCGGAACATTGATTTCTCACGAGGTTTCTTGATAGTTTAGTGATGTTGTGCCCAACTTTAAAGTTGGAGCGAATTTGGGTAAAATTGCGGTTTTTCATTGTTGGCCATTCTTGTAATTAGTTGATGTTGGTTTAAGACAAATGCATTTGAGAGTCTTACAAATCATTATTTGAAATATAAATGTTAGATTTGAGACATTAGGTTAAGCATTCACATTGTAACACCCCATATTTTATAATAATATTTTATTATAAAATTTCCTTATTTAATTAATTATTTCGAAGTTTAATAATGTATTTTGAAAATATATATTTATAGATTCCGTTCTATATTTTATTATTTCTTGTTTTGACTCACCTTGAATGAGTTAAAATGTCTGTGTACCATTTGATCATTTTAATTTAATAATCACCTCTCGTTTATGAGCTCTTCAAGCGTTATAATAATATCCATCTAATTTGTAATCAGATAATCCATTGTACGAGCTAATAGACCCAAAGCCCATTAGTTAATCCCTTTATAAATAGAATTTAACCTAGCAAACAATTAGGTCATTTTATTTGTTTTGTGCATGAGAATGATGCCGCACGCCTCCTCTCTCTTTTCTCTCTTTTGTTCTCTTTTCTCCCTTTGACACCATTGTTATGCATCTTCCCTTCTTCTAAACTCATACACAAATTTCAGAATTCTTACTCTTACCTTTAAAATATATTAATTTCCAAATATTTTTTATTRGAATTATTTGTATGGACCTTTAAACCTACCTTTGCGGTTTCATATTTTAATGGGCAAAGAAGAAGAAGAGTCTTTGTAACACCCCCATCTTCCAAAGAGCCTTAACCACACCTTCCCTAGTAGATGCGGGCGCTACCATCTCGGTTGCCCGAGGATTAGTATACCATAACGTCAATAAACGAACAATTAAAGCTAATTACATGTTTAATTCAACATAAAAGTGGTACAACTGGTGAATCTATCCAACTATGATAAGACTACATGTGCCAAACTCAGTGAAAGACACGTCCCTCCAGTACAACCAGACAAGCTCCAGATCAACACCTGTTAAGACTAACTGCTCAACATAAGGATCACCGCAGAAACATAACAAGAAAACACAGACAACGCCATACAAGGTCAGTAAGGGAAGAACATCATACCAATCACAAGAAATATAAGCATAAACTCCAACTCCAGTACATCACCATCCACCTGACTAGCACCGAAGTGCAGTCCTGCCAGATTACCAATCGCAACCCGTAATCCACACTGCCAGTGGGGACCGCAGCCTTACCACCTAAGCCCCGCTCAAAAACATAGAGCGAATAACCCAATGATCATTAATGTGCACATCCCCCTTGTGACGGGAACCACAAGGGGTGAACAAGGGCGTGAAGCCATTCCCGCAAATGACTCCACTCAGCCGGGGACACACCCCACACATACACAATACAAAATATCACACCATCAATACCACCACACATTACACATAACATCATTGAACAGTAGTGAAGAGTCTATGGATCCCTTGAAATACTCAAGAGGGGGGGGGGGGGGTGAATTGAGTATCTACCACTTTTTCGACTTTAATCGAACCTGTATTTTTATGATATTTATACTTTGAATTTATCGATTAAATTCAAGTAATACAAATATTACACAATATTGAAAACAATAAAATAAGCGATAAATAAACTTGCACAGCGGATTTTTGAAGTGGTTC
>VHZZ01000939.1:57457-70702 GCA_009801015.1 Silene noctiflora
ACTGTGTGGTGTTGCTATGTTATTATTTAATTGATTGTTGTGACAGTAACTGACCCCGTGTTGTATTTTGTAACCGTGATGATCCATTCGGAGATGGTGAGCAGATTTGAGCAGGTATAGCATTGATGCGCTTGGGATGGATGGGCAATCACCTTTTTAGAGTCTTCCGCTGCGTTGTGTCTTATAGTAGTTGGTTTTTGAGACTTGTACTCCGTTTGGTTTTGTTAACAATTTTGGTTAGACAGTCTGATAAACAATGTAATCGCTAAATACTTTATTTAAGTTGTTTCGTTATTGGCTTTTGATTATCATTGCCTCGGGAAACCGAGATGGTAGCATCTCCATACCTAAGGTGGCCTTGGTAAGGCACTTTGGAGTATGAGGGTGTTACATAAAGGGTGTCGACGATCTAGGTTTAGGAAAAATGACAAAAGAAAACTAATTTGGGTTTACGACTTCGCGATTTATATTAAAACGCTGAACCCGACTTACTTGATCGAGTATATAGACTACTCGATCGAGTGGCCTCTACTCGATCGAGTAGCCCACGCTAGATCAAGTTCCCCGAACTCAAAGGTGTTAAGTCTCAAGGTCCGTTCTAACAAGGGTCCCAAGGTCAAACATGCGTCTGAGGTCAGTCAACGGGTCCCTAATAGGACGGGTATTACAATCTTCACCCTTTAAAAAAAGAACTTCGTCCCCGAAGTTCAACTCCTCGTCTTCCCAACCCCACAAAAACAAACCAACGACATAGCCTAACGAAACCACTATAGGTATACTCTTAGATTTCGTCGCCTTCATTCTACTAATCATCATCATCCACCCCTTCCACGAGCACAACCACCACCATCCACTACTTCTACAATACCATCAAATAACCACTACTTCTACCATACCATAAAACAAAGCAAGGAATAACCACACATATGTCGAATAACCACATACACATAGCCACAACTGTACTAACAAAAATCTTTATATCATTCCACATAAAAGCATGTCAAGACAACAATTAAGTTATACCACAAGACACAGTTTTTGCAACACTCTCACGCGCGACATTAATCTTCCCCTCTTAAAATGAACTTTGTCCCCGAAGTTCGCCTCCAAGATGGATTACTCACCAAAACGAAGATCGTACCCCTCCCCCATGATATTCTAAATTTGTAATCAATTGGCTAAGCAAGATGAAAACTCATACACAAAAAAATTTTGTCATGCTCAACACATACCAAGAAGTATACATAATAACTTGTAAAGGACTAAATTTCAATATGTAACCATTGCGGTCTACTCAAAGTTAACATAACCAATCCCGATCAATCACCGAAAGTCGAACAACTTGAGCAACTACATAGAATGAAAACACTGAATATGCCATAGATGCAACTCTTACATAGATGTCGGATACAAAATAACCATCAGTGTTCATAAAAACAACGTTTGGACCAACGAAAACATCCCCATGATCCCATGGTAACAACGTAAACGGTGTCAGCACAAATCCTACCGTCACTCGATCGAGTTTCAACTGTACTCGATCGAGTTAAGGGTACTCGAACGAGTTTCGCCACTCGGTTGAGTACATAAGGGTCAAAGTGCACGTATAGTCTGTCTAGAACCTACTTGATAGAGTAGACTCGAATCGGTCGAGTTCAGGCTTGGGTACTCGATCGAGTTAAGGGTACTCGAACGAGTTGTCGCCACTCGGTCGAGTACATATGGGTCAGAGTGCATGTAGAATCTGTCTAGAACCTACTCGATAGAGTAGACTCGAATCGGTCGAGTTCAGGCTTGGGTACTCGATCAAGTTAGGCATAATCGATCGAGTGTGCTCAGGTCAGAAGGCTCCCCAATTTCGACAAAAGAAAAACAAGCTAAGAAATATACAAGTTTCGGGATCATATCCCTGACATCATCATATCCACATCCACGTCTAAACCAAAACAAAAGAAACCTGTCACATGCGTGGCCTTATGGCCGATTACATCACTAAATAAAATATCCAAAACCAAACAACAAAATAAAATCTAACACAAATATAATAACAAATCATAACATAAGAATGACCACACAGGGGTAGTAGGCGAGGTCCTCCTCCATCTCCTCCGTGCCTCCTGCTCGTGACGGGATAGTCCCCGATGTACCTGCTACATATCCTCCTCCAGTGGCAGTTCCTGTCCTTGGTCCCCCACCTGTCCACCATGGTGCAAGACAGCCATATGGGTAGTTCTCCAGGACTCCCCACGTGACCCTGTCTACCCCGTAGCTATGGAACACACCACTATCTTCCCCCAGACCTCTCCACCACAGTGGCTCCATAAGCTCACTCACCTGCATCTCATGGCTATACGAAGGTGGATAACAGCCATCTTGGAGAATAGCCATCTCATGAAAGTTTCGGAGCACAAAGGTTTTCGACACTCGCTCCATAAGCTCACTCACCTGCATCTCATGGCTATACGAAGGTGGATAACAGGGGTACTGGTACTGGGGCGGTCCCTACTGCACAAACGGTGGTCCTCCAACAACCTCCCTAGCTCTCCGGGGTTCTCTACCCTCCCTAGCCGCCTGGTCTTCTGCCCTAGCATGATCTCCCCCAAACGGCTCTAGCAACTCTATAAGGAGATCATCGATGATCAGGTAAGTCTGGGGTGGAAGGTCGGCCTCCTCACTATTGGGTGCAGCCTCTACTAAGGGCTCAGTTGCAGGAAGATGACCTGTGTCAGGTACCCTCATCCAACTCCTACCCCTCACTGTCCAAGCCAAACCTCCACCCTCCAAAACTCTCAACCACTTCTGCCGTACAAAGTAGGTCTTATCCAAGGTCGGGATAACAACACTTATGGGTTTGAGAGCAGGGGAAGCTTCAGAGTCCGTCAACCTCTTAGCTAACCAGGTGGCTGTAACACTGCAACTGAGATGGCGAGTCGAAGACTGGGCCATCAAAGCCAAGCTAGAGCACACTATCGCTGGTGCTTTATAGGCCCAACGCTTCGCTCGGGTGGGGTTAAGATAAGAGATCAACAACATAACCTCGTATGAGTTCAATTTACTCACATCCTTCCTACCATACAATAAACAGGTCAAGGATCTGAGGAAAATATTCAAGGTCATGTGATGGACATCGTTAATCAGCATAGCACCAGTGGTAGGGACAACTCTACCAGTGATCGAGGTTAGGAAACCACTAGCTCCACTCTCAGTCAGGACATCCCTAAGATACCTCTTCCTTGGCCGAGCAAGCCTAAGGTGGTCAGCAAACTGGTCCAGGGTCAGACTAAAGCTAGTGTTCATCAACCGGAAATCCACCGTCTTCCTAGNCTTCCTTGGCCGAGCAAGCCTAAGGTGGTCAGCAAACTGGTCCAGGGTCAGACTAAAGCTAGTGTTCATCAACCGGAAATCCACCGTCTTCCTAGATACATCATAAGCAAAAGAGCTCATGAATTCTAAGGTCATAAAATCATAAGAATGTTTCCTCAACTGGTACAAACCCTCAAATCCCAACACCTCAAAGATATGCCTAACGCCGGTCTCAATATATAACTCCTCCAACAATCCCACATCGATGCACCTTGTGGGCTTCAAGGTGCGACTCGTCAAACTCACAAAGGCCGCTCTCTGGTCAAAGTCACGGAAAACTACCGTTGGATACTGAGACACTGGTGGAACAGTCGGCCCTCGACTTTGTTCTCCCACTTCTTCCGTGGCGGCTTGATTAGCCCTAGCCCTCAAGTCCTAAGATGAATTTCTGTAACACCCCCATTTATTTAAGAGCCTTTAGCAAGACATTCTCAAATAAATAGAGCTGTTACCATCTCGGAGTTTCCGAGGTAGTGAATAACAAAGTAAAACAAACCAAAGTACTTTATATTAAAATTT
This sequence comes from Silene noctiflora, assembly GCA_009801015.1. Classification (NCBI taxonomy): domain Eukaryota; kingdom Viridiplantae; phylum Streptophyta; class Magnoliopsida; order Caryophyllales; family Caryophyllaceae; genus Silene; species Silene noctiflora. The sequence continues at coordinate 61,340 of VHZZ01000939.1, forward strand.
AGAGAATAAAATTTTTATTACAACTTAGCAAAACTGACTCAACTGAAACAATAAACAATTACAACTCGCAGTGGAAATAAATTAAATAAACTGAATACTACAAATAACAACTGTCTCAAACTATGTGATCTAGACTTCTAGGTAGCCTGGCCAAAATCTTTACGCATCCCCATGAGCTCCCAAGCAAGCTAAATACATGTCAGTCAATCTGCTCTAAAATAATTGGTTCATCACGGTTGTTCAAGAATACACTGTCAACCACGAGGTTGAGTAGAATAACTAACAACAAGTATAAGATGAACTAAATGAAAATGCACAATATGATATGATATGCAAATGCAAATGCCAATGCAGCTGAGCTCATCACCCGAAACACCCGTTCATCCCGCCAATCCTTAGCCAGGGGAAAACAATGCAATCATCCCAACCGAAGTTGAGTTAAACTCATCCCAGAGACAAGTCCTGCAGAACCAGCCTGGGGAAACCAATGCATTATGCCATGGAACAATAATAATTCATCCCAGAAAGAATCTGAAGTATCCAATGCAAATGATATACAACAATAATTAATCCTCGCAGAACGAATCTGAGGTAACCAATGCAAATTTTATGCAACCATAAATAATAATTACCAACTAATTCATCTCAGACATGAAGCTGAGGTATCCAACCATAATAACAAAACTCATCCAATAACTTAATAATTTATTCAATTCACATTACTTAATAAAATGCACCAGTCATAAATAATAATACGAGTTGAGTAGTTATCCTACCTTTTCAGCAAATACTTCAATAAAAGCAATCCAAGCAATCACGTAATATTACCCTTCAATAAACCGTCACCTAATAAACAAACATAATAATTACATAATTACTAACTACTCTAATTACATAACCATTATACTATTTATTAATTAATTACTTTAATCACATGGTTACGAAAACTAATAATTTAAACCCGTCTAAAAAAAACCCATCTAACAAAGCTTAAAATCGACCAACCACACTTAAAAATATTATATTACGTATACGCCAAGTCACGTCTAATAAAAAGTATTTAGCACACCACGTCAAACACACCCCACAACCCCTGTTTTTGAACCCAAACCCGACACCACCATAACCTGCCACCAACACCACCGAGAGCCACCACTGCCGGTAGCCCAGCCATGGTCCAGACGCCAGCCCTAACCACCACAACTAACCTTCATCACACGCCCTAACAACCCCACTCCATACGCCATACATCTCCTCACAACAACACCCACCACCACGACTTTCCCCTAGCCCCTGGTGGTTCCCAGTAATACCCAACCTTACGCGACACTCACGGTGGTCTCCTACACGACCCTAGCAATGCACGCAACAAAAAAACCCTGTTTTTACGAACTCCGGCGAACACCCGCGCAAGGCACCTCCTTTGGCCACCCTGACACCACCAATGGGCTCGTCTACGACCCTACACCGACGACTATCCAACCACCAGTCACGACGACCTTACACACGACACAAAACTTGTCTTAAATATACGACATACACGCGCACAAACAGTCAGCCACCACCCAAGACGCCACCTAAAACCTCCCAAAACCACCCCTTGATGGTCGTCTCACCACCAGGCACTACCCCAATCTAGGTCTGGTCGCATACGCATGGGACAAGGGTTAAACCCGTGTGTAAACCACGGTGCAAGCCAACAATCAACAACGACAACCACCAGCCCAATCACTCCTTCCCGCCGATCATTGGTGGTCTAGTCAGAGATCCGGTCAACCCATGGTGGTCCACGGCCAAGGTCACGGCGTAGTTAGGTCATACGAAGTTCAATTACAAGTTATATAAATTAATTACAAGACGAGTTATATTATGAGACGGTTTTATAAAACTTATCTTGAGGCAAATTGCTCAAATCTAGAAAACCCTTATTTTCCCTTTTAATGCCGCCTTGAGATCCTTTGTGACAATTAGAGTCTTTATGGAAGGGTTTGGTTGCTTATATAATAGTAGGGTATGTCAATTAGGAAGGAAATAAGAAACTTATATTATTATATTATATTATCATTATTATTTACGTATTATTAGTTATTATCAATTACTACTATTATTATTATATTATAATTACTATTACTATTAGTAAACATGGCCCAATACACATGGCCCACATCCATTCCCGACTCATCCATCATTCTATTATATTATTCCGTCTCATAACATAATTCTATAATTTATAAAAATATATTGTAAAACACATTTTAATAATTCCACCGTCTGACTAACCACTAACCAAGCCTTAAAATACGGGGTATTGCAATTTCTTTCACAATCATGTAAAATTTAGAAGCAAAACATGTTCTTAATAACTTCCTTTATTCATTGTAAATCATAAAAGTTGGATAAACATATCGAAATTAAAGCTTGGGAAAGTTCTATCAAGAATCCAGAGTTTGATTTTACAAAAATTAGGCTCAATATGCTGATTGTTACAACGAAATTGGAATAAAATCTCGACTTGTGCACTCAAAAAGACGATGTTTTAAGACAAATTTTCGATGGGAAATAGCCAAAAACAAGCATCAATTATGATATTATTATCATCCCCTATCCTTTTCCAACCATTAAAGACGAATTAGAATAACAAAGCTCAAAAATTTGGAACAAACCCTAGAAAATCCGGGTTGGAGATTATCAAAATTCGGACTAACTTTGTAGTTTCCAGTAGCAATAACATGAAATTCAAGAGGATTCTAACAAGAGTCATCAATTACCAAGCAATATGAAAGCATAAAACCAAGATTTTTCAGAATTCACATACTCATAATTTTCTAATCGCTTTAAAGAAATCAAAAGAGGAAACTGAAATTACCTTGAAGTAGTTTGTAAATCGAGTTAAGTGGATGAACTATAAAGATCTGAAGAAGAAAAGCAAAAATTCACTAAGTTGTTGAAGGAAGAAATGAGTTTTGGAAGAGATTTTAGGTTAAGAAGAAGAATTAGTATGAAGAGTAAGAAGAGTTAAAAATATATAAGCCCCGAAATTTCAAGGATCCCGTGTTTTGTAATAACGCTACTCGATCAAGTGGCTGGGGTACTCGATCGAGTAGCCTCTACTCGATCGAGTTTCAGTATTTGGCAGAATTAACAATGATTCTGTTTCTTACGTACTCGGCCGAGTAACCCAAAAACTCGGTTGAGTGGGACATATTCGGTCAAGTAGATCATGTGCTCGGTCGAGTAAGACCAAGATGATCAACGACTCATTAAGACGTGATCGCTCGTCCTTGCAAAACAACAATTTGCTTGGAGTCTAAGGCATACTTAGAACTCGTCACTAGTTATCTCCCATATAGATACTATCAACTATTCGTCACCAACCTTGCAATAAAACACCACAACTAGAACGATACAGTACTCGCTCGATCTCACTTCTGGTCAGATACGGATATACTATTATGTACTTTAGCTTACAGGCCTATCATAACCGCAACGGTATTCTATCCTACTCACATGCATATCTAATCTACAACAATAACATGCTTATACCACTCATCAATTACTGCAAACATATAAACCAATTATCATCATATATGTCATCACATGGTCACACATACGCCTTTAGTATATCTTACCGGTCCCATCCACACACTTGCGCGCACAACAATAAAGGAATTCATGCATTACTTATGCCATTAGCTACACGTGACATCACTTCCATACATATAACTTGCACAGTACTCACAGGTTCATACAACTCCCGACTCGATATCCCTATTCAAAGTGGCTCGCTTAAGAACATTGGGGCCAGGATTTTGGAGTGAGGGCGTCTACCCATACAAAATCAGTTACCAAGGGGATCCTAACATACATACACCAGGTTCATTTTATTTGACTCTCTATGTTCATTATGTTCATTGGTTGCAGGTTCCAAAATCGTCACTCTGATACCACTTTGTAACACCCCCATCTACCAAGGAGCCTTAACCAGACCTTCCCTAGCAGATACGAGCACTACCATCTTGGTTTCCCGAGGATTAGTATATCACAACGTTAATAAAAGAACAATTAAAGTTAATTACATGTTTAACTCAACATAAAAGGGGTACAACTAGTGAATCTATCCAACTATGATAAGACTGCATATGCTAAACTCGGTGAAAAACACGTCCCTCGAGTGCACCCAGACAAGCTCCATATCAACACCTGCTAAGACTAACTGCTCACCATAAGGATTACCACAAAAACACAATAAGAAAACATAGACAACACCACACAAGGTCAGTAACTGAAGAAAATCATACCAATCACAAGAAATACAAGCACAAACTCCAACTCCAGTACATCCCCATCCACCTGACTAGCATCGAAGTGCAGTCCTACCATATTACCAATCGCAACCAATAATCCACACCGCCAGTGGGGACCGCAAGCTTACCAACTAAGCCCCGTTCAAAACCATAGAGCGAATAACCCAATGATCATTAATGTGCACATCCCCCTTGTGACGGGAACCACAAGGGGTGAACAAGAGCGTGAAGCCATTCCTGCAAATGACTCCACTCAGCCGGGGACGCACCCCACACGTACGCAATATAAAATATCACACCATCAATACCACCACGCATTACGCATAACATCATTCAACAGTAGTTAGTAAGAAAACCTACCTTTAGCGATCCGCGACTAGCATCACATCCATATAACTGCAAAACAACCATCTATTCCACCTAACCACAAAGACGTACCCTTATTACTAACAACCATAACCCAACCAAAACTCAAGGAGGACGGTGATGATGATGACTTACCTATGCCTGGCATACCGGCTACAAGACCGCAACCCGACTCGAGCCTCCATCTCTATGGTAGACTTCATAGGTGAAGGACTAGAAAAGTTGATGGGGAAGAAAGGGTGTCGAGAATCTAGGTTTAGGAGAAATGAGAAAAGAAAACTTATTTGGGTTTATGACTTCGCGATTTATATTAAAACGCTGAACCCGACTTACTCGATCAAGTATGTAGACTATTCGATCGAGTGGCCTCTACTCAATCGACTCACTAGATTACTCGATCGAGTAGCCCACGCTAGATCAAGTTCCCCGAACTCAAAGGTTTTAAGTCTCTAGGTCCATTCTAACAAGAGTCCCATTGTCAAACATACGTTTGAGATCAGTCAACAGGTCTCTAATAGGACGGGTATTACAGTATTTTATGGTGCTTTCATGGATTTGGGTTTTTTAATTCTTTAAAGTTGATTTTTGAGGATGTTGACACGTGTTGGAGACAACGTTTTGTGTTTCGTGTTCTTCATGGAGGTTTTCATTAATTCGCATCATTAATTGCTAAAAACGTAACTAGGTATTTTTCTTTTAATTGTGTTTATGCTAATTGATGTAATCAACATGATTTAATAATTGCTTTGTTTGATTAAGTACATGTTTAATGATTTGTTGTCATGAATAATATGTTTCATATGTTTGTACATATTTTAATGTCCTAATGATGATGCGTGTTTATTTATGTGTTGTTATGAGTGTCATGTGCGCAACTAGGGTTCACAATGAAACCCAGAGACGGCTTGACCTGCGGCCAAGAGTGATGCCCAGGGTTATAGTTGCAGTTGGTATAACTTCGAAAATATGATTCAAAGTTTTGGCTGAAGTTGGTACAATCTTGAGTAATGACTCAAGTTATGGCTGAATGAGGTATAACCTTGGAAATATGAATCAAGGTTATAGCTGGAACTAGTATAACTTTAGACTATGAGTTAAGGTTATAGCTAGAACTAACGTAACCCTAAAATTATGACTCAAGATTATGGTTGGAGCTAGTATAACCTTAAGCTTTCATGTCAAGGTTATGGGTGAGGTTAGTATATTCTCAAGTTATATATTAAAGTTATAGTCGAGGTAAATGTAACCTCGCATCAAGAGTTTATGATATGACCAAAGTTATTATAACTTTGGTTGTTGATACTTGTTTCACATGTTGTGTTGTATTCAGTTATAGCATAGCACTATGTTTGCTTATGTCGTTTGGTTACTCTTGTTCGTATGATAAGTAGGATAGTCATTTGTACTCTCCTATGATTTGAGACGTGATGTTGTTCGTGCATTAATGGTACAATCAGTTGTACTATCCTATGATTTCAGACGTGATGTTGTTCATGCATTAATGGTACAGTTAGTTGTACTATGTGTGATTTCTCAATTGTGGGTTGAGGCTGCAGGGATTGGCGGAATGAATGGGTGTTTCGGGTGATAAGCTCAGCTGCATTGTCATATCATATCATATCATGCATATTCATATTATTCTTGTCATTTATTGTTGATTGTTATTCTACTCAACGTTTGGTTGACGGGTTTGTTGTTGTGTCAAAATATAATGATGCATGCTTTAATTGGTGGCGTCCTGTAATGAACCATTTTAATATTTCCAGTTAAATGGGGAGCAGATTGAAATAGCAGGTATACTAGATATGTAATACCCTGTAATTTAATAAATTTTATACGAATAATAAACGTAAATGTTAACAATTAATTAAAAGGCTTGAGATAATAATTAATTGTAAGATGATGTTGGTGATCGGTATTTGATAATAAATAATAATAATAATGGATAATTAGTAATGAGACGGTAATTAATAATAATATAGTAGTTAGTAATCGGGTTATAACGGGCTTGTATCGACTTGGCTTAGTATAAAAGGAAAGACATCAACCTAACCCTAACTTTTACCATCATAATTCTGGGATTTCGTGTTNCTAACTTTTACCATCATAATTCTGGGATTTCGTGTTTGAGAGGAGATCTAGAAATAAGAGAACTTTGCATAATCGGAAGAAGGTAAGACGGTTTTGTAATTTCTAATTAATTCATTAATCGTTCATATAGCTAGTATTAGAGATCGACGCAATTGCTATACGAACCATATAGGACCAGTGTTTTGACCGTGACTCACACCCTAGATCACCGTGACGCTACTCTGACCTAGGACTGACCTTCGGCGGCGACAATGGTGGGCGGAGAAGCAGCAATCAGACGGGAAGCAGGGAGTGTGTATCGCGGGTTTTCGAATACAATTGAGACTCGAATTCTTAACGGTTTGACTTGGGGATGGTATGGTTTATTTCAGGGGAACTAATCGACCAAGGGGAGACAGTTGTGGTGGCCGGCGGTGGCCGTTGGTGCGTGTGGTGGCCGGAGTTACGTAAAACAGGGGAAGGCGTGTGCTTTTGGTAAACCCATCTTAAGACGAGTTGTTTGGTGGTTGTAGTTGTGTCGAGGGTGGTTGGACCCCACCACTGGAGTCGCCATACATCAGAGGTGATGTGGGTGATGGCTGGTGGTGGCGTGGTGGCTGTTGTGGTGGTTTGCGAGGGTTTCGAATTGGGGTTGCTGGGTTGGTGTATGCGTGAGTGAGCATGAACAAGAGGGAGTTTGGCTGGTGGTTTGTCTCGATGGTTTGGGTTCGGTGGGGACCCATAGGACTGGTGGTGACCACCATGGTGCAAGGGGCTGGCCGTGGTGGGGTAGGTGGTTAGAAACCATGTATTGGGCGTGTGTTTGGTACGTTTTAAGAGGGATTCATTTTAGTTGTTATTCGTTTTAATTACACGACGATAATTCGTATAAATCGTATAATTTATATGTAATAATTAATAATTAATAATTAATGTAATTCGTAAATTGATACGATATCGAATAATGAATTAATTAATAAATACCTATTTATAGGTGACGAGTTCGTGGTGGAATATTACTAAGTTGTTGATTGGATTGATGACAGAATTTGCTAGTTGCAAGGTAGGATATACCTACTCAACGGTGTCTTAAATATGATTGTTGTTGGATGATTGATCTTTATGAATATTGTTAATTGGATGATTGTTGTTGTTGTATATCAATTGGATGCATGGGATCATATTGATAAGATGGCATGGTAATATGCGTTAATGAATTATTTGTTGGCATGATATGCATTTGCATTGAGTCGGATGTTGGATTTGGAGCGGAGATGAAAATGGATATTGTTATTGTTATTGTGTTAGGCCCATGGCTTGTCTGCAGGCCTGACCATGGTGTCCTCAGGCGTTACGTGGATCTCAACGACGGTTGAGTTGTACCTCGGTCTACGGAATGGCGGGGTCGGATAATCGGGATATGATCACGGGTGTGTTGGAGTTGTGTGATGTGTTGGATGTGGAGGTGCATCGGTTGCATGGTCTCATATTGTATGCATTTATTATTGTTTATGTTGTTTATTTATATCCTAATCAACCTCGTGGTTGACCGTGTATTCGTGAACACCTGTGATGAACCAACTTTGGGGAGCAGATTGATTGATATGACTTCTGTAAGCTAAGCTGGGAGATGGACGACATGAAGCAACGAGAAGACTTAGAAGTATAAACCATATTAGATTAATGACTCAGTTTACTTTCCGCTGTGATGTATTTTAATAATTTAAGTACTCTTGGTATTTTTGTAATAAAAGCCTCAGTGCTAAAGTATTATTTATTAAAGTACTGTTGTTTCGTTACCTTTGTTATTCACTACCTCGGGAAACCGAGATGGTAACAACCTTATTTATTCGGGAATGTCTTGCTAAAGACTCCTGTATAAATGGGGGTGTTACAAGATAACTGACTGGGGGAGCTTGGAAGTGAGAGGCGTGAAGGACTTGGCCATGACAGTGTCTAGTTTCACTTATTTCAGACTTTATTATTTATAGTAAAACTTAATCTATTTCGGCTGCATAGTAAAGATTGTATTATTACCTATTATTCTTTCAGTTGGCTAATGTGATAAAACCTTTATTGGATTTTCTTATTTAAAGTACTTTGGATGTGTTCTTCTTTGTATTCACTGCCTCAGGCAACTGAGATGGTAACAGTTCCATTTATCTAGGAATGTCTTGATAAGGCTCTTGGATAAATGGGGGTATTACACTACCAAATCCCTCCATTTTTCCAGTTTTTAGCACTCGTTTAAGACGATTCCCAATTACGGACAAATCCAAATGCGTCGTAGAAAAAATTAATGAGCAAACACTCTTACACATTTCATTACTTTATTTTTCACTTTTTTCTATTTAATTCCCTTTTTATTTAATTCCTTCTTTTGAGTAACAAATGGGATCGTGTTAAGCACCATATCCCGAACTTGATAAATTGATTTTTAATTTTCGTTGTGCATGCAAATCAATCTAAATGCAACAATGACACCAATTTCTTGGTGTTGAGTATATACTTATATATGTTTTGATAACGACAAGTGGTTTTTATTTAATTATACACTATGCACTTAATCGTTTGTTAAAGTCCTTATAGTTTGGATTACTAATGATTAAGACCACAAGAATTG
>VHZZ01000940.1:23980-35588 GCA_009801015.1 Silene noctiflora
CATCCCTTACGTATTCTTATTGAGATTATAACAATGATATTTAAATCATCGTTGTGATCGCACTATTGTTGAGGACACTTACTCCAACAGAAACATGCCCAGGAAGAGGCATAGCAGGTTATGCGTCCTCTCCTGGAGCAGTTTCTCCTCAGTAGCGAAGTTTTACGCGTTTTCATATTTTGGGAAGGATTTGATTTCCATATTTCGTCAAAATAAGATATTTTCCGAGATCTTAAAAATATCTAGATATTATTTAGGATTCCTAAAAATATCCCGACTCAGATTTGAGATGGTTTTTAGTTAATGAAGACGGTTTCTGAAAATGTGGACGGATTTTGACCCGGACTCCAAATGAACTCTAATTACAGTTAAGACGACTGTATCGACACGTAGATGATAATAGAGGGGTTGACACGACTGTTTGAGTAATCATTTGTCGACGAGTTAATGAAATATCATAATATCGCTTCGTATATTAAACATGCGGTCCAATTATCACTGGGTGGTTGGCGAAGGGTGCAGAAAAGAGGTATCTACAACAACCTACAAGTTAATTCAGAGACAGTTATTTGGTACCCAAGCTAGGTTGGGTCCTTTATAGTTAGTCATTCTAAACACCATATCTTTTCTCACCCAAACTTGTCTTACTATTTTCTTTTTTTTAGTATGGATAAGTTTGTCTAGGAGGAATCTATGATTCATATGACTCTCTAGGTCTTTCTAATTTAAGTCATTTGTATTTGTTTTTGCAAGATTGGGGTTGCTTAGGGAGTTGATTCTTTTTGGGTTCATTTGTTTTCTTTGCATAATCAAATGTCATGTCATAGAACCAATGAAAGTCATTGTTCCTTTCTTCAACATGATCTCGTTGACCCGAGGTCGCAACATCATCTTCAATAGGTATATCAGAAGCTTTAACAAACTTAATTNGTTCCTTTCTTCAACATGATCTCGTTGACCCGAGGTCGCAACATCATCTTCAATAGGTATATCAGAAGCTTTAACAAACTTAATTCCTTTGTTAAAGTCTTGCATGTGTTTGACACAATTGTTTCCAGAATGTGGCCCATATGACCACAATAGTTGCAAATCAAGTATCCCGGTAAGTCAACGTATTTTCTCTTTCTGAAATCATGTTCAGAAGGAGTAGATTTTCACTTAGAGTGGTCTGTACGGCCATAGCACTCATGTCCCAATCCCATTTTCATATTGTTGTCGGATTTTTCGGTCAGAATGTTTAAGACATTAGTGCTTCCTTCCCACTTATCATGAACCTTTCTAGCATGCAAGAGAAGTTCATTTAAGGATTCAATTTCCTTCTGACACGAAGATTGATCGACTTTATTAGTTTTATTGAAGTTGTCATGAAAATCTAGAAATCTTTTGTTTAGGATGAACACAACTTCCTTGTGTTTTTTTTTAGTGTTGGATAGAAGAGTTTTTTATTCTTTAGGATGCTCATTCAGAGAATCAATTTCCTTCTTTTGATCTGAGATTAAAACTTCTCTTGATGTAGCCTCAAATTTCAGAAGTTCATTGGTCTTTCTCAATTTTAAGGTTATGGCTTCATTAGCTATAACCTTGGCTTGAAGGTGCTTAATGCTGAGTTTTAGCTCTGAGGTTATAGCTTCATTAGCTATAACTTTAGACTCAAGAGCCGCTTTGTCAGCATTATCATATTCTAAAGTCGTGGTTGTATTAGCCGTAACTCTAGATTTCAGCTTTTTTGGTTGGCCTTAAGAAGTTGTTTCTCTTCAGCAATATCAAGAATCTGTTCTTTCAAAATTTTCAACTCAAGACTTTGTTCGTGACACTTATCAAGAGTTTGTTCAAAATAGTCTATCAAAGCACTATTTTAGACAATTTTTTAACTTTTTTCTTAAGTTGAATTAAACTGACCTCTTCGTCATCGTCTTCTGAGTCTGATTCACCTAGTAGACAGAATTCTGAGCTTGAATCCTTGCTTTCATCATCACTGTCTGAGATTAGATCAAGGCTTATATTGCTTAATCATAGATTGGCAACTTCCTCATCATCAGAGTCTTCATCATCTTCTGTATCAAGGTCTTCCCAGAAGATGCTATCATAACTTGCTTAAATTCAGCATGACCTGGCATTAGAGTTAAAAAGATGTAGAGATAGAGAGACAAAAAAAAAACGATCAAAATTACAATAATCGAAACCATAAAAAATGTCAATTGATTCATCAGATCCAATTCAATTTCCGCCTCTAGTCTCTTGTACTAATGGTCAAATAGTATCTTCGGTTACCGGTGCTTATTCCTCAGCTAATTATGTGGATGGAGGAGGCTCGGGGAGTAGTGATCATCTGAAAACTTTGAATGTGAATGAGTTAGTTGGCTCTTGAAGAATCAACTGAATTGGTTGTTCAGGGACGATGAAAAGGGAAAAAAATGGTGAGTATTGTAGAGGGGCCTTCTGACTTATTGCAATTTTCTGAAGACGATGTGAAAGAGGAGATAGTGTATTGGAAGAATGTCGTCTATGAGTTTGTGTTTGGCGCCAATCCTCCAATAGAAGTATTGGAAGACTTTCTAAAACGCGTATGGGCTAAATTCGCGATTGATAAGATCTCCTTCTTCCCCCAATGGGGTTTTCCTTGTTAGGTTTAAAACTCTTGAGGCAAAGAATTTTGTTCAGCAGGGCCATTTCCTTTTTGACAATAAGCCCTTAATAATAAGAGCTTGGAGTGAGGAGGTGGAACTGCTGAAGGATAATGTCAAGGAGGTACCTGTGTGGATTAGGTTACATTCTCTTCCTTTAAAACTTTGGGGGAAATGTTTACCTAATATTGTTGGATTACTGGGCAAATTTGTGAGATGTGATAGTGCAACTACTGATAAAACTCGATTGGGATTTGCCAGAGTGATGATTATTGTGGATTTTGGCAAATAAATACCTGAGCATGTGAAGTTTCTAGATGAAGATGGCACTATTATTACCATAAAAGTAGAGTTTGAGGGGAAACCAATCCTTTGTATGCAGTGCAAAAGAATTGGCCATGAAACTAGCAAGTGCAGAAAGGGTAAGGGTGAAGCTAAGAAAAGAATCCCTAAGTAGGCTGGGATGATGAAATGGAGACCTAAGACAACTATTGTCCAACCCACTGCTCCCAAACCTACTGCGAAGCTGGCTGAGCCACCAACTGTGTCAATTATTTCACCTGTGTGTTAGCAAACACCAGATGCTTCTATTATAGTTCCAATTATGAAACCTAATTAGTTTGCAGTGACATGGAGAAGAGATGGGAAGTATCAGATGGTGAATACACCTGCTCGTAACATTATCAGACTCAGTAAACATGAACTCCTTGATGCTGGTAAGAGTATTTAGCATTTTGGTACTCATTCGTTTTTAGATGATCTTAATATGACTACCCTTAAAGTAGGAAGAAGGACTAATGGTAATGTATTACCTCCTTCTAGAGGTGATGCATAACTGGGGTTTTTTTGAATATCAAGGGGATGAACAGTCTAGCTAAGCAAAATAGTATCAAAATGTTTTTACATAACCATAAGATAAGACTATTTGGAATCCTTGAGACAAAAGTAAAACCTTTATCTCTAAATAAAGTTAGAAGTAATATGTGTAATAATTGGTGCCTATCTACTAATACACAGTATTATAAGGGAGGGAGAATTTGGATTTTGTGGAATCCTACAATGTTTAGAGTCCATTTTATTGAATATGATGTCCAATTTATTCATATGGAGGTTATTGACTTAGGCAATTACTATAAGTTTGGCTTTACTATGGTGTATGCTTTTTAATGGGACTCGGGAAAGACAGCCTTTGTGGAATAAATTGTGTGAGTTTTGAAAGAGTATCTCTGGCCCTTGGGTGATTTGTTGTGACTTTAATATTGTCCTTGCACCATATGGAAGGCTAGGTGGGAATAGTACAGTAGAGGAGATAAATGATTTTAAGGCTTGTGTTGATGAATTTGAGATGATTGATAGCCCTGCCAGTGGATCTTTGTATACTTTGTGCAACAAGTATGAATCAGCAACAAGGGTATACAGTAGATTTGATAGGGTTTTAATGAATCATGGGTGGGTTGTTGTGCATATATTACCCCTTTGAACTATAGAATGTCTTACTTTGGTTGTTGGAGCACTGGAACCAAGAAGATACTGGTAATAATCTAACAAAGCCTATTGGATTCCAGGGGCATCAATATGCAATCTGCCTTTATAATCCTTAATCTGATGTATGAAGTTTTTAGTTCTCCTTACTTTGATCACTCCATGAAAATAAGAAGAGTCTGTATCTCCCTCCGACAGCCAGTGAGCCTTTGCTTTCTACTTAAGAAATTAAGTTTTTGCCCGCTGTAAATAAGCAGAAACCTGATAAGCTTCATATTCTTGAGTCATAAGATCCTTGTCCCCTGGTTGTAGCATGAGCTGTTGTTAAAGCTGAACCAGCTTTGTAGCAGCCAACAAGGCTTTGTTTTTAATTTTAGCATAACATGACCTATTTATCTTTTTAAGTGCAAGTTTGAGTCTCTTGAGTTTCTGAATGACTGTAATCATCTTAGAACCCTCAATAGTCGGACTCCAGATGGTGGAGACACAAACATGGAAATGTGGGGATAAACTTTACATATTAAAATTTTTAAATCGTCTATTTTTGTGTTGACCTCCATCTGTCTTACCAATAACACAAGGTGAGTGATCAAACAAACCTTCTGGAAGAAATTGAGCATAAAGTCAGGGAACGTACAGTCCACCTCTAGTTCACTAGCACCCCATCCAATTTGCTATACACCTTAGGAGTATGAGGTTGTTTGTTTTTCCAAGTGTAAAAAGAACCTGCTGCCAGGATATCCATCTCTTCACAACCATCTATACACTGCTGGAAAGGATCAGACTCAACAAGATTATAGTTTTCCCCTAGTCTCTCCCCAGCTTTTAGAACACAATTAAAATCTCCCCCTATAATCTAGGGAAACTGGACTTGAGGCCCAATCTTCTTGAGACAATCCCACAAGGACTCCCTATCACTAAGCCCATTAAAGGCATAAATCACAGTATAAAGAAAATTCTTTGTTGTGTTTTTTTCTATTACTTTCACGTGTATGTATTGCGTGCATTGTAGTCAAGAAACATAATATCAAATAAATGTTGTTTTCAGACCACCCAAATTCTCCCACGTGGGTGATAAGATGAATTGGTGGATACACTCCAGTCCTGAAAGACATTTGTCACAGCCTTATGCATTTTAGGGGATTTTATTTTAGTTTCTAACAAGCCATAGAGGCCTACATTATTGGAATTCAAAAATTTATGTACATATCTTTGCTTTTCCACCCTGTTCATCCCCCTAACATTCCAAAATCCAATTTTTGTCATGGATGCAGAACTTGATTATGGTTGTATACATGGCTTATGTCGACTAATGGATGAAGCTATCGTATTGTAAATGCTGTATTGTGGTCGTTGGAGGTTATGGAGGTTGGCGGTGATGGTTGGGTGAGTGGGACAGTTTGGGAGAACAATACCTACGCCTGGATCACTCCTTGAGTTCTCCCCCTCGAGGAAGACATGCACGTTGAGGATCTATGGTTGACGTTTTACGTATTATGATTACGTATCAGACAGAAGTACCGAATCATGACCGGGTTTGTCACGGGCTATGACCCAGCTGTTCAGGGGCAGCGGTCCGGCTCACTTCACAGGTTGCGATCATGCAGTTATATGTGTTGTGGCGGTTGGTGGAGCCGGAGATTTGATTTGGGATGTGTTGTGAGAGTTGTGCCATATTACGTATTATGAGCATGTGTATTATTGAGACTGACCTCTCGTTGTTTTTATCACTACCGTGATCCATTCGATATTTCCGGCGAATGGTGAGTAGGTTGTAACAGGTAGGCTCGGTTG
This sequence comes from Silene noctiflora, assembly GCA_009801015.1. Lineage (NCBI taxonomy): Eukaryota > Viridiplantae > Streptophyta > Magnoliopsida > Caryophyllales > Caryophyllaceae > Silene > Silene noctiflora. The sequence goes on from VHZZ01000940.1 coordinate 29,881, forward strand.
TTAAGGCTATGCTTAGGTGGAGGCTTGGGAGACGAGGCTTCACGCCTTTGACTAAATTTTAGTATTTTAAATTGTAAACTTAATTATGTTTTGACTTCAAGCCATTATGGTCTATTTGATACAACTACCTCGGAAAAACGAGATGGTGACATCTCCGTTGGTTAGAAAGGCCTAGTCAAAGGCTTCTTAGCGAATGGGGTGTTAGACTACCGACGTGTAACACCCCTTTCTTACATGGCCAAGATAATCGGGAGATGTTACCTTCGCGGATTCCCGGAATTACGAATAAGAAACACTTTATATAAATGACAAGTTTAGTGGATTACATACTTAATAAATGAATAACAAAAGTAAACTATGCATTATGCAACTCATCTATCAACTACATCATCTATGTGACTCGACTCCATGTCTGGAACTCGTCTCGTCTCCCGCGTGATACCAAACAAAACCAGTAAACAAACTCCTCCATATGATCTGAAATACCATATGGATCGACACAGGCCACCCCGGAAATATGTGACAATTTACACATTCAACACATGGTCAATTTCGATAATAGAAACAGCCATACAAGGCACTAAGCGTGAATATAAAATGCAATACGAATGTACAATATTAAGTCTCCAATCATCACAGCTTCGCAACCAACACACCGGTGCATGGAACACATCCATGACACCCACAACCCGGTGACGGCATTGCAACGCCGCCCACCAAAACAGTCGGACCGTAGCCCCTGAAAAGGTACTCGAGACACGCCCGTGGTACCGAGCCCGGGCGCTAACCAGACCCCTGCTAGAAGACGTGTCTCAACCACACGTGTCCCTCCATAACTGAAGCCATTAATGTGCAAATCCCTCTTGGAGTAGGAAGCTCAAAGAGGCGACCCGAGCGTAAGGCGGTCTGCCAACCACCTTACGTCTCCACAACAACAAGTACCACCACCACAACTCCTCCAACAACCTCCAATATCCACAACTAACACATATATCGCAACATACGACATAATATGCCAATTATGCTACCATCTCATGGATTATGAATCTCGACATGCTAAACATTCTCATATCAATAATTGCGCATTCTCATGGTATAATGCATTTCCACCCACAATATCAGACTATCCATCAATTAACCAATCATTATGATATGATACGGTTATACCAACAACAAGAGACTAATAATCATTTCAACATATTTGTTATAATGCAACCCAACCATAACAATTATCCCCTTAATGATGCAATTAACCATTAAGCATGTTATAATGCAAATGCTTCATTCATGTGAGTCTAATTACAACATCAATAGCAACAGCTACAACATTCATATTATTGAAACCGAGTAGGATTAACCTATCTTTTAGCATTCTCCATAAGCTACTCGAAACATACAAGATCCCGTCTCCTAAAACCGTCTCATCCTACATAAATTTCATGATAACCATAACAACATATCTTATATACTTCTATTATGTAATACCCCTTATCATTACCTCTTTAATTACTCCTAAAACTAATTATAATTACTAATTAATTATTCCCATGAAAACCCCCAAATTTTAGGGTTTGGGTCAACATAAAAATGAAAAGAAAAGGTGATAACCAACTTACTAGTGGAAAGGAATGAGAAAGGATCAAACTTGGTGAATAATCCCTCGAAATCTAGGCTTGGTCTTCTTACTAGTGTTCATGGGAAGCTCCTATAGAATTTTAGGTGTTTGAGAGAGTGTAGAGAGTGTTTAGGGTTTGTAAAAATGGAGGAAAAACTGAAATGGAGGCTTATATAGCAAGGCCCAAAACACGGAGCCCAACACACGGAAATCGGGCCTGTACTAGTATACTCGGTCGAGTGTACGAAGGCACTCGGTCGAGTGCTACTGCCACTCGACTGAGTGACACCTAAACAAAATATGGGTTAAACAGAGAAGACACTCGGTCCCCTCACTCGGTTGAGTGCAAAGCTAAAAAAGTCATGGGTATTACAGTCTTCCCCCCTTAAAATAAACTTCGTCCCCGATGTTTACACCCGACCGTAGTCTCTTCTCACAAAGCCAAGGTAACACTAACCTGAAAAAGGTCCCGGCAACTCATAATACCAACTCAAAGGACAAGATCAACCTCACACACGACTCATACTACCGCAACGCCCTTAGTAATATCTATCAAGCTCCATAGCACCAACGCTACTATCCCACTAATCCAACACCGACTCCCAAAACTATTCCCTAACTCCCGAACTAATGCATCCACTCTCCCTAAAAGAGAACTTCGTCCCGGAGTTTAACGGTTAAGTCTCATAATATACTCTCTTAATACTCATAGTCGGTTCCCCCAATCAACCAAATTCCGGATTATACATAGTCAGAACACTATCGGTATAGCTTTCTTGTCTACGGGTTTCTCAAGGTTCAAAGCACAAATTCTGCCGAGGGTTTAACGTGCTAATCACATAAGCAACTCCCAACGCACATTGGTTATACATATATATATCGATCATGCGATATAATATATATATATATATATATATATATATATATATATATATATATATATATATATATATATATATATATATATATATATATATATATAGAGAGAGAGAGAGAGAGAGAGAGAGAGAGAGAGAGAAAGAGAGAGAGAGAGAGAGAGAATTAAGGTTCAGTGAGAACGAACATTAGGTGAGAACAAAACTCCTCCCTTGGACGAGAGTGAACTTAAAGACTGATATTAAATCATAAATTAAACCCATCAAATGTAATGAGACACCCAATCCTCTTTCATACATCCATAACTCCACTCGCTTGCCACCATAGCTCCGCCGAAGATCTCACTAACAAAGTAACCTCCTGCACCATCACCGTGGTCAACCAAACTGCAGCTGCGTCAGACGAGGTCGCACCATCGGCATCGCTGAATATCTTCATTATTGTCACTTTTGTTTTCTCCTTCCCTCCATCATCACCGTCGGAGCTCTAATCAACTCTTAAATCCATCTATTTTTAGGATCAAACCTGCCCATCACAAACACATCAATCTTCATGCTACATATAATCTACAGCGATCATCGTGGAACACCCTTCCTCTTCTTTAAAATTCACAACAAAATCAAATTGAGCTAAATGAAACTAGTGTATCTGATTTCGATTTTGATGTATCTTCACTAATATTTTATGTATCTAATTACCGTTTTAATCTATTTTACCATTGATACACCAAATTAGTTAGTAGATACAATAAAAATGGTTTTAAGTACATTAATTTAGCAACCATATACACTAACAAAGCGTCTCCCTTGTGATGGGTCGGTATTTGTGACGGGTAATGCCACTCACAAAACAAATAGGGGGACAAGGTGGGGCACCCCCCACTCGCTTTCCTCCCTCCTCTATTTGGGCATTTTGTCTCACAAAATGGTATCCGTCTTCTCATTTGTGACGGATACCTTCCGTCACAAATGAGAATTGCTGATACACTAATTGGGATTCCCACAAACTTTATATTGAATTATAAAGATAAGGAAAAGTGTTCGCTGACAGGAACCAGATAGACACTAAGGCATCACCTACCATAACTGACGATTAGGCTAGATGCTTTCGCAACTCCGACAAGCAACCTTTTCTAATTGAACAAATCTCACAATATCAACCTAGCAATCAAATCGAGACACTTATCACTCGACGCCCCACCTTAATCCGAGCTATCTATGGTTGTCATCGTCGTCTAGATGGTTGACAAAGGAAGAAGCGGCAGCTGCGCAAGGTGTTGGGTGGTTGACGGTCACGAAGTGAATCAATGGACTGATACGATATTATACATTAACAAATTTCGACCGCCGAGGAAGAGTATGTGCTCCTACGAGATGGCTCTGTGCTCCAGCGAGGTGGCGATATGCACCGACGAGGTGGCTGACGGCGGTTTGAGGTTGTGGATAAGGATTTTGAGGCTAGGTTTGTTTAAATGTGTCGGTACTGTTAGTTTAAGGAATAAGGAGGCAGGGATATCAGTTTTGTTTTTTGTTTTGTCATTGGGCTTTTACTTTTAATCTTAGTGAATAGTGATTATTCTCACCGAGTGTTTATTATCACGTCAATCACAAAATTTGTGGACTCTATGAAACAATTAAAGAATGCCAAAATTACTCGTGATGTGACTCAACTATGTTCAATCCTTCCATTTCCGTACACACCATGCCACACATATACCGCGTCAAATCCACCACAAGATCACACACGTGTTTCCATCCATCATTAATACCTCCATTTATAAGGAAGGTTAAAATACTCAATCATGCAAGTAAGCACTATGTGACACATGAATGACACTCATAACGTAATATGAACATCCCTATAATCTTACTTCCACAAAAAATAAAATCACGGCAGTTAACATACACTATACAAGATTATCATGTCATCTTTGTCATTAACTTCCTCATGTGAATTAATACATAACTTAATACGACACACAATGGTAAGACGTCAAATAATATGGACCAGGCGTAAAAAATTCACATAAGAATACCTTAGAGTGCCTTCGTCAAAGGGAGAGATATAGTAGACAACATACTGATATGCCATGATTTAGTCAGACTGCACAAGAGGAAGGCTTGTTTTCCTAAATGTATCATGAAGGTAGATTTGAAAAAAGCTATGACTCAATTGAATGAGAATTTATTCAGCGGACGCTACATGCTCTTGGGTTTCCTTTACAAATAATTCAATGGATAATGGAATGCATTACCACTCCATGGTTCACATTATCTTTGAACGAAACCAGTTTTGGATATTTTGAGGGTAAGAGAGGGATCAGACAAGGTGATCCCATGTCCCCCCTCATATTTACATTGTGCATGGAGAATCTTAGTAGAATTCTGGCTGAAGTAACTCACACAATGGATTTTAATTACCACCCACTTTGCAGACCTCTTAAGTTGAGTCATATGTGCTTTGTCGATGGCCTTCTGACGTTCTGCATATAGGATAGAGAATCCATCATTGTAATTCTCAAGGCCTTTGCTACTTTTTATGTCTCTTCTGGCCTTGTCATGAACTGTGAGAAATCAGATATATATTTCAATAGGATCAAGGCTGAGGAGGTAACTTATGTGTTGGGAATATCAGGTTTTAAGGAAGGTCACTTCCATTTTAGGTATCTTGGATACCTATTTCTCAAAAAAAGATGGCAATTGGTGATTGTACCTGATTAGTGGAAAAAGTTGTAAATAGGATTAGAGGTTGGGGGGCTAGAGAGATGAGTTATAGAGGGATACTGGTGCTAGTTAAAACTGTGTTGACACAGTTACATATCTTCTGGAATCGTATATTCCTGATTCCAGCCACTGTCATTGATAGAATAGAACAAATTTGCATGAACTATCTCTTGATTTGTTCTGAGAGTTATCACAAGTCCCCTTCAGTTGCCTGGGAGAGAGTCTGTACTGATAAGAAGTATGAGGGGCTTGGGATTGTTAACTGCAGGATGTGGAATATTGCACCGTTAGGTATATATGTGTGGTGGTTGGCTGCAAAGACTGACCATTTGTGGATAAGGTGGGTAAATCATGTATACATTAAGGACTAAGAATGGCTGGAGTATGATCCAACAATAAACATGTAATACTACGGTTTTCCCTACCTTTGGTGACTCGACCGAGTAGACCCTACTCTGTCGAGTAGGTTGGTGTCCTTCCAAATCAGGTTCTGG
>VHZZ01000941.1:58068-75740 GCA_009801015.1 Silene noctiflora
TTTTTTTTTTCGACCAACTTGAGTCCACTTTTTCCTTTAATCTCATCCATTGGTTTTACTCATCCAAAAGCCACTAGAAGGACTTAGGGACTTATATGATATGAAGGACTCATAAGAACTCAACTATATATATATATATATATATATATATATATATATATTTTTTTTTTTCTGAAACTGAGGTACTTCTATGTAATTAAATAAATTTATACAAATTAATTATACTATATAGTTTTAATTGATAGCGCTGTGTGATAAACATGAAAAAGGGACTTCAATGTAAATATTATATAGTTTTGGTTGAAATATAAATTTAGAGAATACTAGAATATGATGATTTTCCTTAAAATAAACATGCCCCACTTATCAAATTAATTAGTATAAGGAATGTTAATTATTTAACATAGGCAAATGTAATATAAGTATGTTATATTTTAGAAAAAATTAAAAGGTAAATAAATCAAGATAGATTTCCAAAAAATATAATATTCCATAATAATTTCGATTTGATTTAATGCATATATATGTAATATATTTATATAAATATATAAATCTCTTAAAATTGCATGCCTAAATAGTAAAAGTAATAATGTTAGTAGTGAAAAGAATTGTACTAACATTATGTTAGTAGTGAAAAGAATTGTACTAACATTAGATATATAGTAATATGATAGTAATCACTTATTTGAATAGTGAGCGGGAGTAGTAAAATTATCAATGTTAATGTGGCAGTAGTAAAGGTAACAATAATTACTCAACAATAATTATGGCGGGAGTAGTGAAAGTAGCAGTAGGAATAACGAATGTAATAAAAGTAACAATATTAACAACAAAATAAACTATATATGTATGAATAATGAGCTAACCAATCGATTTAAGTAAAATACTAATCATAGGAGTAGTGAATTTGTCTCATAATTTATTTCAACATAATATTAAAATATGACATAGAAAAATATATTAATGATAAATTTATGAGTTATGCAAATTTAATGTAGTTTATTTAATTGAATATAAATTTTAATGCTAAATAAAGGAAGCCCGGGCGGAGCCGGGCACCAATACTAGTAATAAATATAATAAAAAGACAATCAAAAGCACCACATTTCACCGTTCCCCTATTTAAGAGCAATTTATTAAGCCACGTCGTTATTTTTTATTTTGAAAAGAAAAAAGAAAAGAAAAATGAAATTATAAACATTAAATGAAAATAATAGCATATAAACATTAAACTTTAGACTATTTAATTTAAAAAAAAATAACACGGCAATCAAAAATTAAAATACATACTAATATTTAAATTTCTATATTTATTGTTAAAATAAGATAAAGGGAAAATAAAAATCACATCATTCAAATTTTGTGCAGTTTTTAAGAAACTAATAGCATATTAATAATAGCAAAATAAACAATAAACGTTGGCAATTTAGTTAAAAGACAATCAAAAGCATCACATTTCACCATTCCTCTATTTAAGAGAAATTTATCAAGCCACATCGTCATTTTTTAGTTTGAAAAGAAATCAGAAAGCAAAAATGAATTTGTAAACATTAAATGCAAACAATAGCATATAAACATTAAACTTTAGCCTATTTAATTTTTTAAAAAATTAGCAATTAAAAATTAAAATACATACTAAATTTGAAATTTATACATTTATTTTAGAATAAGATAAAGGGAAAATAAAAATCACATCATTCTAATTTTTTGCAGTTTATAAGAAACTAACGATCTCTACAATATTGAATGAATGTTTAATTGTCAAATTCAGAACTGTGATATGTTTTAATAGATATAAGATTATGACAATATTTGTTTTGAGCCGGATTTATTAAACATTCAAATTCATCAAAAGTTTGATCTTTAGAACTTAAAAATATTGGCCAAACAAATTTCGAATAATTATCTACTAGAACAAACACGTATTTATGACCAGCTCTACTACTTACTTTTATTGGATCACATAAATCCATATGAACAAATTCTAAGGGTTTACTAGTACTTATAACTTGTTTTACCTTGAATGATGATCGAACATGCTTACAAAGAATAGAAGTATCACAAAGTTTATTAGTAGCAAATTTCACGGTGAGAAGACCGTCAACAAGATCCATCTTTTTCAGTTTATTTATACAAGAGTTTATGTGACCAAAACGTTTATGCCATATTGAGCGATCATTGACAATAACACTCATACAGATTAGAGAAGTATATTGTATAGCGTTAATATCACAAATATAAATATTATTCTTTCTTCTACCTTCTAAAATGACATTACTATCTAGATCCTTCACGAAAAAATACGACAAACATTTGAATGAAATACCACTTTATTACCACGGTCACATAATTGAGAAATACTAAGTAGATTATGTCTTAGACCTTGTACTAGTAATACGTTATCAATGGAGTGAGAGTTAGAGATACCTATTTTGTCAATACCAACGATTTTTCTTTTACTGTTTTATCCAAACGTCATACTACCCACCTTAATAGGCCTTCAACGAGAGAAACTCAGTCTTGTCTCCAGTCATGTGTCTCGAACAACCATTATTGATATACCATTGGTTGCTTCTTTTCGCCTTGACCTACATGAAATTACTTGTTAGTTTTAGGTACCCACACAAAGTTTGCTCCTCGTTTGTTAACATCAGATGGTAGTAAATCCTTGCGTATCCACTTTTACATAATCACATATTTCCCTTTAGTATTTGAGTTTTTAGAAGAAGAATTAGGGTTTTTATAATTGTGATTCAGATTATTCTTCTTCTTACTAAATCTATCATGGTTGTTTTTCTTAATGGTTGGTTTAACTGGTTGTTTATGTTTATCAACGTTGTCGCTTAAATTAACGTTGTTGGCATGCTTTTCATTTTTCTTTAAATAAGAAATACATTTCTCACAAGAATAAAAAACATGACCGGTTTTCCTGCAATAACTATAAATAGTATACCCGAGTGAACCAACATATTATCTTTTTCGAAAATCACGATCAGAAAGCTTGTCATTATTCTTTTTAACATATTCTTGACGACACTTAGTTTGATATTCTAACCCTTATTTAAAGTGTCTATCAGATTGTTTAGTCAGAAAATTCAAGACCATTTCACTAGCCTTCCAATTCTTACTCACATTAAAAGCTTCTTTTAAACTATTATTAAGATTTTCCTTTTCTTTAGTCAGTTTTTCACAATTATTACAAAATTCTATAGTTTTAGTGGTTAAGGAGTGCTACATAACAATATAAGCATATTTTCGAGAGATAAGCTCATTAGTTAAGTCAGAAACTTGTTCATTTAAGGCCTTTATTTTGCTTTCCAATTCTAAGGTTATATTAACCTGAGATGAGGTGACGTTCACCTTATTTAAGGTTACATTCACCTTATCTGAGGTTATTGTATCCTTGGTTGAGGTTACTGTAATACCCGAATATTTCGGGATCCGTATGGGAATATTGGGGTGCGTGAGAGGGCCATCGGACTTGACAAAGAACCATTCGAGAGTAAAATATAGCCTTACACTGGACCATGTAGAGCTTAGACTAGACCTAGTGAGTAGCAGTGGACCGAGTGAAGCCTATAGTGGACCAAGTGAAGCCTATAATGGACCGAGTAAGTCCCACTCGATCGAGTAAAGTGTGTACTCAACCGAGTAAGTGGCACTCGGCCGAGTGGACCGAGTCATTCGACCGAGTGCACCGTGCAGTACCCGATAAATGCTTATTTCGGCTCCTAAACCTAATTCATTCCTATCTTCTTCCCTATATCTCTAAACTCTCTTCCTTCTCTCTAAAACCTCTCAAATACCTTTTTCCATGGGGTTCAAGCTTTCTTTAGAGGATTGTCCACCTACCCTTCCTTCCTTCTATCTATGTAAGTAAGATCTACCTTCTTCTAATGTTTGCAACCCTAACTTTTGGGGGTTTTGGTTATGGGTAAATAATTGATAATTAGTGAGGGTAATATGAGTAATTATAGGGTAATAATAAGGGGTTTTGCATTGTATAATAGTATAGGATATATTGTGATAGTATTATGTGACTTGTATAGGACGAGACAGTTTCACGAGACGAGATTGTGTCGGATTCGAGTAGCTATTGAAGATTTGCTAAAAGGTAGGTTAATCCTACTCAGTTTCGATATTGTGTATATTTGTTAATGGTCATTTGTTATTACTTGCATCGGATGAGTCGTGTTGCATCCCATGTTGGTAATTGAGGACTTGGAGAGTCTCTTATGTGTCAGAATTGGCAGTTATGGCATGTTAGCATGTCATATCGTAGAATGTGTATTTCATATTGTGTTGGTTGCATATGTTGGAGGTTGGTGATGGTCTTATGATTGTTATGGAGACGTAAGGCGGTTGAGAGACCGTCTTACGCTTGAGTCGCCTCTTGGAGTTTCCCACTCCAAGAGGGATGTGCACATTAAGCGCTTGAGTTATAGAAGGACACGTGAGGTTGAGTCACGTCGTCTGGCAGGGGATCCGAGTCGCTTTCGGGCCCGGTATAACCGGTGTATCCGGAGTACGTTTTTACGGGTTGCGGTCCGGCTGTTTTGGTGGGCGGTGCCGTCACCGAGTTATGGGTACGTCTGGGTGTGTCCCGGTACCGGTGTGGCATTGGTAAAACCGAGTCTCATCCATGTAATTGTTGTATTGCATAATCGTATTTCATTTGTCGTGTCTTACATGCTTATATTATCAAAACTGACCGTTTGTGGCTTTGTGTAAATTGTCACCTATTTCCGGGTGGCCTGTGTTGATCCATATGATATTTCCAACATATGGGGAGCAGGTTATGTACAGGTTGGTTAATGTCACGCGGGAGACGAGACGCGTTTTGGACTTCGAGTCGAGCTACATAGTTAGATGACGTAGATAGTAGTCGAGTCGTATATGTATAGTTCACTTTTTTTTATTCATTATCATGTATGTAATTCATTAAACTATCATTTGTAGTAAAAATTTTTTGATTGTATCTCCGATTCACCGCCTCGCAAAACCGAGCTGGTAACATCCTCCCATTGTCTTGGCCGGACAAGAAGGGGGTGTTACAGTTACATTCACCTTGGCCGAGATTACATTCACCTCAGATTCTAAACCAGAATTTAGGTTATTATTATTCGTACCAAGTTTGGCGTTGAGTCAAAACTAGGTTTTGAAACGGCCGGTGAATTAATGTTCTTCTTGGTGAGATGCTTTTAACTTTTTCTTTAAGCAAAAAATTTTCTTCGGCAATATCATTAATTTGAACATGTAATTCTTTTTATTCACCGCCTTGATCAACACAAGTTTCATAAACATCTTTAAAGTGATTTAAGATTTTATCGACAATTTAAGAAATTTATCTTTCATTTGAGCAAAAGTTACCTCGCATTCATTGTCAGAATCTAAGTCATTTGACCAGGATGTGCCATTAAGCACATATCTTTGATGTTGTGAGACCTAGAACTTGAGGGTTCATCTTTGTAAAGACTGAAGCATAGTTTTGCTTCCTCCTTTTTTTCCGATTCGTTTTATTCATCGGTTCCTAGATCTCTCCATCCACATAATGCGAGCATAGCTTGGTTGTAATCATTCTTTGTCTTTTTACGCTTATCTTTGTTCTTAATCTTCTTCCATGTAGGATAATCTTTGACCATGTGATTTGATTCCCCACACTTGAAACATCCCTTGTTCATGAACTTGGGTTTTTATGTACTTGTCTTTTGTTATTGGATGGCTTTTCTTGATTAAATTGAAAATTCTTTTTAAAGTGTCTAACAAACATACCCATGTTCTCATCAACCTCTCCATCGTCACTTGATATGGCCTAAAGAGCAATACCTTTACTTTTAGTCGTTTCAGCGTGGTGTTTATTGAGTTGTAACTCATGTGCCATTAACGAACCAAGTAAGCTTTCATAAGAAAGTGAAGATAGATCCCTAGCCTTTTCAATTGCCATGACTTTGGGTTGCCACTTTCAAGTGAGATTCCTTAAAAAAGTTCGAACAAGATCTTCAGTTTCAAAATATTTTCCTAGATTTCTTAACTCATTTGTTATATTTGAAAATACCGCATACATGTCATTGATGCTCTCATATTTCTCCATATAGAACATCTCGTACTGTTGTGTTAATAAATCTATTCTATATTACTTAACCTAAGACGTTCCTTCATAAGCTAGTTCCAGACTACCCCATATTTGTTTTGCACTAGTGCATGATGAGAATCGACTAAACTCTTCTTTAGTAATTCCTCTTTGCAAGAATGACATTGCTTTGGATTGTTTTTGAGCTTTGACATAGTCATTTGCATCATATAGTCATCTTCTTCCTTAACACTAATATTGTCGAGTACATCGATAGTAGTGATAGTAGGAGTTCCTTTGACTATGATTCTCTAACATTCATAATATGTGTCTTTAATGTAGTGCATCATTTTGTTTTTCCATAAACTATAATCCACACCATGAAAGATGGGATATATTTAGTATATTTGGAATCCATAATAAAAAAAAGTAAAATGAAATAAAAGGATAAATAAAACACGAAAATGAAAAGGGTACTAGAGTATTGAATCGACTCTAAGATGTTAGGCTATCAAAAGCACGAGGCTTTGATATCAACTGTATAGTAAATAGAATATGTACCTTAAAAAATTTATTACTAATCTGATCTATCTACTTTATTTTTGTATCTCATGGATTAAGAACAAATAATAAAGTGTATTGATTAAAGTAGATGAAAATCGAAAAAAAAAACAATAAAGATACGAAAGTAAAGAACACGCGAGATTTTTAACGTGGTTCGACCCAATTGAAAAGGCTACGCCTACCCCTTCTTTTATTAATTATTTATCACGAGGGCCTAATTTGGTTTAACGTACAATAAATAACTAATCCCCACGAGTATCCATAATAGTGCTAATTGAGTGATGTTAAGCTCTCGACGAAGAGGGATGTGTACCCCTCGGGGTGTAGGGCATTAAGCCTACGTTGCGGTGAAATGTTAAGCTCGCGTGAAAAAAGATGTTAAGCCCTCGTGTGAACCCCCGCGATAATGCGGAATGCTATAAGTGTGAAAAGCAGCGAAATTTGAAAGCTTTTTTAAAACTTTTAAAGTTCAAATGTGGGAATCCACGAACATAAATAAAATCAAGTGAAATGGAATACAAATCTTAGGTTATACAAACCAAGATGAAAGCATGGGGAAAAGATATCCCACGAATAAAACAAATGTAAGGGTATGCAAGTCTAACCAAACGTGTAAATAAGTCCGAGGGTCAAATACTCACTAGCTCACACGTCTTCCAACCCACAAAAACTGCATCACGAACCTGTCATTCATGTAAACATAAACGCCACAGTCAGTGGGGAGTAACTCAAGGTTCTCCTGGCCACATTACATCAAAATGATCATAGATATAAACATAAACAAATCATATCCGATAGAGAATGAGCGAGGGTAACTTAAATGAAAGCACGTAGTCATTTGAGGCATACACACGGAAGGATATAGGGAAAGGCATTGATAATTGACATCAAATACGATAACACCTACAAGTAATTCACCACATGACAAATGACATATGCAAAACACAATGAATACATGACCTTTAATGCTCTAGACTCGTTTCCTCCCGGTAGGACGACGATAATACATATCCGATCTTAGTCTAAACCTGACCAGAATCTCGGGATACACATTTCCCGATTCGACATGCGGCAGAACGACACGCATCCAAGACTCGATTGATAGAACGGAAGTCGAGTACCCCAAATTCGGCAGAACGGCACGAAAGAGGCGAAAAGAATAAGAGTTAACCAAATCTCGGAAGAACGACACGAGAGAGGCGTAAACAAGTCAAGTAAATACATATTGCATAATGGCATTTTAGTGAAGACAATGACACAAAGCAAGCATTTGTTAATCATAAACAATCCATACTTGAAACGAGGTAAATATCGATCATGACATTTCGTAACTTAAATATGAAGTAAATTACGTCATTTCATACATTTGAAACGTAAATAAATGATTCATAACTTAATTGCAAGTTACTTGAATACAATTTAAACAAATGATAACAAATGAATCAAATATTACGAAACACGAGATGAAACGTAAAAAACCAAAGGGGACTCACATATGAAGCATAAAAGGTCATTACTTAACATGAATAACATTATACTTCCCATTTATATGTCATTTAAACAAAGTATAACCAAATGATAACAATTGAGTTTCATTATGTAAAACCCGAGACAAACGTAAACAACTCAAAACCCGAGTCATTTATAAGCATACATCATGGTACTAGGGTCATACAAGGTCCACAATACAAGCCCATGACATAATATGAGTCAATTGAGGCTTAAACAAAAAAAGAAGAAAGTGAAGATGGCCGCTCTGAGCGGCCGGGGCCGCTACAAGCTGCCAGTTCAGGTCTGACGCACTAGTAAAGCTGCTACATGCAGTTGGGGCCACTATAAGCGACAAAACCTGTAACACCCCCATACTCCGAGGCACCTTATTAAGGACTACCTCCGAATATAAGGATGCTACCATCTCGGTTTTCCGAGGCAGTGAACATCATAGAAACCATAATGAAACATTAAAAAAAAATATAGTTTAACGCGGTTACAAAATTCTCCATAAAACGGAGTACAAAATCCAAACCAAAAGAAATGTGATATCTAAACAAAGTCTGCGGAGGTTAAAGACAAAACTCGTGAAAACTCCACCCTACTAACCCCGCCGCATAGTCAACAGCCATCATCATCAATACCTGCTAAACCAACTGGTCACCATCCCCGAATGGATCACCACAGTTTTGAAAACAATAACGGGGTCAGTCAACTGAACAACCATATAAAGTAAACAATTTAAACAGCAGAACGATCTACAACACCGTCACCATCACCATCACCACACACCACACACCACACATCAAGTAACCGACTACACACTGAAGTGTGTAGCCCTGCCAGTGGAGGACCGCAGCCACACCATCTTACCACCCAGAATAACCCAAGTCTCTTAATGTGTACATACCTCATGCGCTGAGAGAACGCAGGAGGTGAACAATGGGGGTGAGACCACCTCTCACAATGGCTCACAAAATCAAAATATCAATCACATCTCAATCACACCCAACACCAACATCCACCACCACCATTGCCATCACAACACCGTCACAATCATATAATCATATCATAGTACACATTACAATATCGCCACATTATACAATATACAGTTCTACAATCAACTGAGTAGGGAAACCCTACGTCAACAAGCAAATCTGGAAACAAGAAATAGACCAGAATGCTTCCTCTATGAAGTCTCCTCCTATAATCAATTACAACAAATAAGGCAGAAATCCCTAAAAACCCCCAAATCAGAAATTAGGGTTACATACGGTAGGCCAAAAGACTCAATTAAAGACTTATTCTAACGATTACGGAATTAAGAAGCGTGAAAACCCCAACAAATGACAAGGATGCGCCGCGAATTGAAGGATTAGAAGGAGGAGCAGTTATCGATGTTTAGGTTTTTGTTTTAAAAGTGAATAAACGATTTTATGCTTCTCGTTCTAATATATATACTTTCCACCAAAAAGCCGACACGAACCGGACACTCGGTCGAGTACTCGACACTCAACCGAGTAAGCGAGTACACGCTACTCGACCGAGTGCTCCGCACTCGTCCGAGTCCCAAAATCCCAGAACACTGACAGACCAACTCACATGGGCACTCGGTCGAGTACACTGTACTCGGCCGAGTGTCCCAATACCAAAACTCACGAGTATTACAAACCGCGGAACTTCTTTAGATGTTACATTGTGTTTAAGACATTAACTTTGGTTATTATTGGTTATAAATTGTCATTAGTTTGCTATCATTAGGATCATATTAAACATCAACTTAGCCCAAAATTCCCAAACCAATAGTTTACATATTATAGCAACCAATATTTACCCAATTGTTCCAAACCAATTGTTTACATATTCAAGTTACTAGCTTTTCTCAATTGTTCACAAACAAACACTTTCCCTTCAACATTTTCATGACATATGAGAATACAATAACAAGATACAAACCACAATTCATCCTTAACATCCACATATGAGACTAATTCATACTATTCATGAAACATGGCATAAAATTTTCATACTAGAAATTGCCCAACAAACACAAATAAAGTCATTCCTTGAACAAACAACCAATAAACATAACAAGAAGTAAAGTTATCAACTTTAATCACATAAAGACTAATTCTTTACATTAAAAACACATAATTTGACATAATATTGAGTAACCTCTCTTCGTTACCTTATTACCTCTTCAATCCTCAATACAATCATCCACAACAAAGCTATCCTCTTCCGGATCGTCCAAACTTGCACTTAAACATAAAAATGAAGGAATTTAGCAAGAACTCTAACCCTATAAAAAGAGTAATGGCACGAAAATGAAGGAAAGTCGGATCCTTTCTTACTTAGAAAGTTGGGGAACGAGAAAAGAAAGAATTTGGCGCGAAAATGGCTTGATTTGGTTGAGAAACGAATAAGTTATGAAGATTTGAAGTTTGAGAGGAAAAAATGGTGTTTTAATGGAGATGGAGGGAGAGTAATTTTAGATTTTGTGAATGGGGAAGATGAAGTGAAAGGGTTTTCCACCTAAAAAGACACTAGAAAGGGCCCAAAATGACAATACTTGGCCCAACTATCAAAGTAACTCGGTTTCGACTCAAATTCGATGTAGAATCCGTTTCTACGACCCATTTGGGCTAAACGATCCCAAATCTTACCTATTTATATGAAAATACTATTTTTATGAAAATAAGGTTTATTTGGTAAAAATGAAAAATAAATAGTTAACTAAATATAAATTCCAAAGCAGGAATTTCGCGGGTGTTACACCTCGGGTGTGAGAGATGTGAAGCTCTTGGTACGTAAGATGTTAAGCTTACAAGTTTTGAATTCAAAGTTACAATAACTTCTAAAAAACTGAATACAATTCAATTGTTTAGAAAGGATTGTAAAATTATACATTTTTTAAATATGAAACTTTGACACGAAAAAGCACACATTTAAAGGACTCGACTTTCAAAAATATTTTTCAAACGAAAGCGTTGAGAATGAGCAAGGATGCAACGAATGTGTTTTGCAAAAATTTGATTTAATCAAATGGAAAGTCTTACCTTAATTAGGAAATGTGTAGAAGCATATGAAGATGAATACAATTAGGGCAAACACTTTATATCTCATGATCTAAAATAATATAAGGTTTACACGGCTAAAGGTGTCTTGCTACACACTCCACAAGTAGGTTTTCTTAAAATAATATAAGATAAGCTTCTCTTAAATATTTCGGTCAAAAATAAGTTAGAAAAGATAACAATTATTTGATATTTTATGAAAGAGATGATAATAAAAAATATATAAAAGAATTTCAAATCTTTCGATTATAAGCAAGATAAGGAAAATGATATGTTTTTCAAGTTTTGAAAGCATTTTAGAAAGAGAAATGCTTCAATGTTGGAATGTATAGAGTTTCCCTTTCTTGTATTTAATAATTCGTAGTAATGTCTTATGTATTTGGCGCAGTCTGTAAATAAATTATTTGTCAAATAAGCATTAAGTAGTATATTTGTTTAATCTAAACTCGATTTTGAATAATAGAGGTAGTTCACATAAGGTGTACTCATGAGCACAAAAGTTTAGTAATCTACTTTTTAATCTAATATTCTTTCTCAACACTAAAAGAGTTAAGTAGTATATTYGTTTAAAATAATTTTTCATTTAAAACGGGTATATTCGTTTCAGTTTAAGACGATTAATGTAACACACATAGTACAAAAGTATAATGCATTGAAAAAGTAAAATATTTGTCTCATCTAATTATGGTGATATTTGACCTATGTTATTCTTTATTCGAAGCGTCTTGTTTGTGACGGACGTCCATCACAAGCTGAAGACGGATAGTGCCCCTCTTACAATAAGGCAAGTAAGGGGGGAAATGAAGCACCCTATGGATAATGTCACTTGCATATTGCGAGTGGGGCACTATCCGTCTTCACCTTGTGAAAGTTAGTGTCCGTCTTCAATGAGAATTTGTGTTCTTTAAAAGTACATATCCGACTTAAATAAGACTTATTGTTGCATTACTTTAATCACAAACCTATTTGTGTCTATCAACCCTCATGTCACGTGTCATGATGCCGTCCATTATTAACTTTTTTTTCTAATTAATTTTGTAATTCCCCAGTCCCTAGCCCTCATCCATTTCCACCTTTTTTTTTCATTTCCAGATTAAAGCTTTCCCGTTGTTTTTTCAATTCCAGATCAATTGATCCTTCCACTTGAACCCCACCCATTTCCACCTCTTTTTTTCAATTACCCCTCCAATTATTATTCCTCAAATCAAGCTTCTTTAATCAAGCTTGTTAGATTCATCATCACGAAGGTCGGGGGCTTTGTTTCGTCAAGGTTTGTGTTTTCTCTGTTTTATTTTTGTTTATTGTTTTTTTATGTAGCTTGCATGTAGTGTTTGTGGTGTTTAGAAATTGTTGTTGTTGTTTAGACATGCTAGCATCATAATTTTCAACTTGAATTGCTTGTTAAATGTCTCTTCACTTATCGTAAAATTGATATTGTGAAAGAGCTAATCTGCATATGATTACCGACCATCCAAGAACTGTAGCTGTTGTTTATTTATTTCAGTACATATTAGCTTTGGAATTCATGAAGCACAAACTGCGTAATTTAATGATAATTTTTAGGAATTTATACTGTATACATGTACGATATGATATCCTAATTGGGTTGTATGACTGGTAGATTTGAAAAACCTTCATTGAAAACGATATTTTTTGTGTGTCCCTTGTATTGCTGTGTTGAATCGTCAATGAAGAACTTTATTCCTTCGAGGGATGTTGTCCTTGATGCAGCTACATATAACTGTCCGTGGCTAAAGACGAGGCTTGGCAAGTATACCCCCACATATGTCAGTGACTGACCTTGGCTTTTGTTTATTGTCATTGCATAACATTGTCGTAGTGGATAATGGCGTCTTTTTAGCACAAATGGTATTTTTATGTCTGTTGTCGTCATCACTATTCTTGGAATAAGCACATTGTCACCTGCCCTTGACCCCGTTATTATCTTTGCTTCTACTATACATTTGCCTAAGTTAGTAATAATCAGTTGTGTGCCGTTACACAACCCCTTGGACGGGTTTATGTTCCTGAGCAACATCACGGGCAATCCTTTTTTAATTTCAACTCATGGGGAGGCAGACCCTGCAAGTTTAGGCTATTTAAATACTATGTAGGATAGTCCGTATAGTGTTCTGTGCTTTCAGTTGATGATGTGCATACTTCATCACAACTTCTGTAACTTTTCTCCTCACTTTGTATAAGGCTAGCCATGGACGTGTTAATCTTGTCAGCCATGTCGTTTAGTGGAGTTAGTATTGCTCTTTCCTTTAGATACGTTCATTGAAACGCTGTTGTTGAAAATCTGGGTATATTTTTTCAACAACTGTTTCAATATTCAACGGTCCATTGCTTCCAATATACTCTTTTGGTATCTCAATCCATGTAGGCTCTGTTTCATTCTCTACTGCTTTATTCTCTATTCGTCCGTCTCCCATAGCTAACAACCAATTATTGAAACGATGGTTTTTGTCCCGCTTCTTTGGATTGTAGTCCGTGTCTAACACCCTCATGCTTTTTGATAGTGTGAAGACTTGACATTCATTCCATATATATGATCTGTTGACTGATGCTTGAACAATATCTTGCCTCTTGCCCTTACTAATTATAGGCAGCACTTATCTGAAGTCTCCCCCAAGTAGGAGACGACGTTACCACCGAACAATTTTGTTCTGGCTTCAGGATCTTCTAACGCGAGCACATCTCTCTGTAATACTCTGTATTTTCAGTATAGGGACACTCGGTAGAGTACAAGGTACTCGACTAAGTGCCCAGTTGTGTCTTTCTGTCAGTGTTCTGGAGTGGGGAACTCGGTCGAGTGGCCTGCACTTGGTCGAGTGTCGTCTACTCGGTCGAGTGTCACTTACTCGACCGAGTGTCCGGTTCGTAATGGGTTTTCCGCGGA
The DNA here is from genome assembly GCA_009801015.1 of Silene noctiflora. NCBI lineage: Eukaryota > Viridiplantae > Streptophyta > Magnoliopsida > Caryophyllales > Caryophyllaceae > Silene > Silene noctiflora. Next base: position 72,173 of record VHZZ01000941.1, read on the forward strand.
AAGTATAAATAGTAGATCAGGAAGCAGTAATTCATTATTTTGCTTTCAAAACTAAAACCTAGACTCCGTTACTGCTTCTCCTTCTATTCTTCACTTCCGCGGCGTAAATCTAAGCATTTGTTGGGGTTTCTACGCGTCTTAAGATCGTATTCGCAAGGGTAAGTTTTTGATTGAGTCTTTTAATGAATTGTTTGAACCCTAATTTCCGATTAGGGGTTTATTGAGGGGATTTTTGTCTTATTGTATGCTTTAATTCGCTATAGGAGGAGAATTCGTAGAAGAGGACTTCTGATCATTTGTTTGTTCCGATTTGCTGATAAGGTAGGTTTTTCCTACTCAGTTGTCTGATGAATTATATGCGTTTTAATGTGACGATTGCATTGTATGATGTGATTCCATGTTTGTGATATGACTGTGATGGCGGAGATGGTATGGTGGTTGGAGTTGGTTGTGATTGGTATTGTGATATTGTTTGTGAGCCATTGTGAGAGGTGGTATCACCCCCATTGTTCGCCTCCTGCGTTCTCTTAGCGTAGGGGGGATGTGCACATTAAGGGACTTGGGTATTGTGGGTGGTTTAGGTGGTTGGCTGCGGTTTTCCACTGGCAAGGCTACATACTTCGGTGTGTAGTCGGTTACTTGTGATGTGGTGTGGTGTGGTGTGGTGATGGTTGGTGTTGGTGGTGGCGGTGTGTGATACTTTACTTATTGTTTACGTTATACTGTATATAGTCGTTCAGCTGACTGACCCCGGTAATGTTTTGAAAACTGTGATGATCCATTCGGGGATGGTGAGCAGGCTGTCTAGCAGGTAATGACTATGATGATTGCTGAATACGCGGTGGGGTTAACAGGGTGGAGTCACATTATTTATTAGCTTCCGCATACGATAGTATTGCTACACTTTTTATTCAGTTTTGGCCATGTACCCCGTTTTAGGAAAAGACTATGTATTCTTTAAACTATAATTATAATAATAATAATAATAATGTTTCTTTATTATTTCTATGATGTTCACTGCCTCGGAAAACCGAGATGGTAGCATCCTTGTATTCAGAGATAGTCCTTGGTAAGGTGCCTCGGAGTATGAGGGTGTTACACTCTCATTGTTCGGTCAAGTGCTTCAAAAGCGAACCTGTGGTCCATTGGTGCTTTGTCCCATATAATCAGGGACGTTTGTCATAACAGTTCCGCTAGTTGGCTCTTTTGTGAAATATTGCACGTAGAGTTCTCTGATAACTCTATTGGTATCTCAAACACGTTGTGAGTTGTATGTCCTCCTGGGAGCAATAATGCCGCGATTCCTAACAGGAAAAATAAAATTTCAAGATGGCGGTATTCTTGTTTTAAAGTTTGTCTTTATTTTGGATTTTTAATGGACTATATGTGTAATAAGTTAGTTTGGTGATTTAGCCGTTTTATTTAAGGGAAAGTTCTTATGTTACCTGATGATGCTACGTTGAGAACAATTTCTCCTTATGATCTGATCCTTACTGAAATGGTTGTGTATAATAAGGTCTTTCCGGTTCCTCGGTGCCCATATAGAAACATTACTTGGCCAGACTTGGTGTGCACTGTTTTAACGACTTTCTCATATACCGCTCTTTGCTCTTTATTTAGTTGTTGTTCTTTTCGGGTCCATTCTTGTTTTAATTGGCGGGTGTCATACATACGCTCCTCTCTGATTAATTTATTTTCCAACTCTCTCACATCCTCGAGCTGGGGGAGGGGCATACCCTTTATATCTTTCAAAGTTTTGNCATACCTTAGTAGGATTTGTTCGACTTCAATTAACGTATAAGCTATCTTGGCCTCCTCTGTTAGCACAAGTCCGGGATGGTTAAATAGCCTTATTTTTCGTCTTTCAGTATCTTCAGAGAGCATTTCTCGACTACGATTTCATAGTTCGTGGATGTCAGTGACCTCACAAAATAAAAGCATTGTCACAACTAACTCTCGGAGCTGCGATGGCATCGCCCATTGATTTGCCTCTTTGAGCGCATCGTTCCATTCCTTGTCATTATTCAATAGTCCCATAGCAAAACATGCCTCTTTGTAAGTAGGGTAAGGGTGACCATCTACTGTTCTTATATCCTGAAAACTTGTGCATCCTTTCACCAAGTTGAGAAGTTGACGGAGGTAATAACGCTCTCCTGCGGTGGGATGTACAAATGTCATTCTTCCAATACTCATGCCTTTCTCTCTTAATTTCCATGCTTTGTCTTTCCACACAAATCGTGTTAGCATTCGAGCATAAGTTAAATTAGCGGCCTTGGCGTACACTATGTTCGCTGTCATCCATCTCATCAACATTGTGGGTGATTCATTTGCCCGATCTATTACCACTCTCAGTTTGTCTTTATATTTTAGGACAACAGCTTGTTGTCCCTCGAGGTGCACAGGCAGACGCATTACTGCTGGACTCCTCTCGTGGATCTCATACTCAAATATCCTCCATGCACTCTCGCATGCAGAAAGGTATCTACAGTCAAGGTATGACTTTATTTCATCTTCTTTATCCCGGGAAATTACAGCAGTCGCCTTATCCGGGCCATTTAGGATATACTTGAAAAGGTACTTAATGGCCAGAGCTGTGTTACACCACTCGACATTTATATGTGCGTCGAACATCAAAAGTAATCTGGAGTTATAAGGAACAATGTTTCTGTTGTCTAGATCATGTTTACCTTTTTTGATGATCCTGCATCAAAATAAAAATTGTATAGTCTAGTAAGAGTTTTTATATTAGAAGGAAATTTCAACTTGTATGTAAGTGAGATCTACCTTCCGTTGTTTCTTCGTTTGTACACTGGATAACCATTACGATCTATTGATGTCTCTTCATTGAAAGATTTTGTATACTTTTTGTTGCAAGCCCCACTGTCAAGCATACATAGACAATTTGGGTTTTCCTCGCCGCAGGGCTCGTGAACCATGTATCGTGACACAATCTCATATAACACTGGGTCTTTTTCATGATCTGGGATTTCAGCATGTATAATATTGTCGATGTACTATGGCGATAGTTCTACTTCATCTTTCTTAAGCCATAATAGTATGTGTGCATGAGGCAGTCCTCTCTTCTGAAACTCTATTGTATATACATCTGCAGCATAGCAAGTTTATCTATACTCGTCATGTATGTTGTTAGTAGTTACTATCTATTATTATAATTTCTTTTAAAATCATTTTTACCTGCTACCGCTATTCCAAAGTAACGTTGGTGTTTAAGGCAGTCCATGAGTTGACGTAGTTTTAGTCTAAAGACTCTTGCTATTATGTCTGGTCTGTCTTCCGCCTTCTGTCCTTCTATGTGCCCTAGCATATGATCAATCTCTGGCCATTTGGGATTCGCTGTGAAAGTAATAAATAAGTGTGGGTTACCAAACCACCAGCAAATTGTCATTGCATCTTGATAATTTTGCTGCATGTATCTGTAATACCCGCCCTTCTGGGACCTTTGACTAGCGTTCACCGACCGTAGCACTTGCCGAGTCTCGTCTAGTTCCTCGTGGATGGATGATAGTGAGTCACTCGATCTAGCTGTGGTCACTCGATCGAGTAACTA
>VHZZ01000941.1:120983-138636 GCA_009801015.1 Silene noctiflora
TTGGAATGGAATAGAATGGATTATAGTCATTCTAGTGTTTGGTTAGGGCATTTTGGAATGGAGTTAGAATCCTGTTGGATTCTATCTCCACCCAAACCCCTTGGAATCCCATACCCACCCCATCCCCCATGGATTCAAACTTCATTCCTTTATGTTTAAATCTCTAATGAACCAAACATGTTTTGAAAGGTATGAAATTAGAACCCCATACTTCTATGGTCTCTCATCCCAATCCATTCCATTTCTAAGCAGTGAACCAAACGACCTCTTAGAATAAATTTGAAACTCAGCACACTTGAGATGATATTCACCTCAACTGTTGTTTTGGTTTTGTGCATAGTTCTAAAATCTCTTTTTGTAAATCAATATTATATATATAATCTGGGAACTAGGGGACTTGAATGTAATTAAATAAATTTATACAAAATTAATTATACTATATAATTTTTAATTAATAACGTTGTGTGATAGATCTGACCAAGGGATTTGAATGTAAATATTACATAGTTTTGGTTGAAGTATAAATTTAGAGAACACTCGAATATGGATATTTTCCTTAAAATAAACATGTCGCACTTATGGTATTAAATAGTATAAAGATGTTAATTATTTAACATATACAAATATAATATGTTTATATTTTGGAAACTATTAAAAGGTAAATAAATCAAGCTAGATTTCCAAAAAATATAATATTCCATAATTATTTCGATTTAATTTAATGCATATATGTAATATGTTTATATAAATATATAAGTATCTTAAAATAGTAATATGATAGTAATCAGTCATTTGAATAGTTAAGGTAACAATATAAGCAGCGAGCGTGTAATACCCCGGCCCAAACCTAGGGTCGGGAGCGGTCACTCACGGTAGCTCGCCAGGCTGTGTACATGACCCACATACCAACACGGGTCCTTTCCAACGTATTCTGTCCTCACTCATGCGCATCCCGGGAACCTTCCCAGGAGGTCACCCATCCAAAGACTACTCCTAGCCAAGCACGCTTAACCATGGAGTTCTTTTACCTGGACAACCAGAAAAGAAAGTGCACTTTCGTAATATGAGTAGTACTTTCAATCCCTTTAAGCACTAGTCAAATTTTAAGCCTATCAATTGACCTTTTTAAGGGGATACCCCACCCAAATGACATCTTCAGTTCAGTGGAGTATTACAGAGCGGGAGGGAAGAGTAGTGAAAGTAATAGAAGTAACAATGGGACTAGTGAAATTATCAATATTAATGCGGCTGTAGTGAAAGTAACAATAATTATAGCGGGAGTTGTGAAAGTAACAGTATTAATAACGAATGTAACAAAAGTAACAATACTAACAAAAAAAAAAAGTATATATAAACAATTATCTAACCAATCTGTAATACATCAGTTTTCTGGTCTTAGGTTACTCGGCCGAGTACGGGGTCATCGACCGAATAGGTATCATGGTGGTTTTAGTCAGGCTTCTGACTTGTGGGTACGCGATCGAGTATGTGGACACTCGATCGAGTGTGGCGTACTCGGTCGAGTGTCCTGTACTCGGCCGAGTGTCCGGTCCGTTTACGTTATTTTCCGCGGTTGGATTAAGGTAACACGGGAAGCATATATAATCAGGTTTATTGACTTGAATAATTTTATTATCAGCTTAAAACACTTTTTCACAAAAAAGAGACAACTACATCACTGCTCGCCTTGCTACCTTCATCATTCCAAGGCTAGGGTTCTTCGTTTTGGGGGTTCTTCGCATCTAGCTTTTCGTTAATCGTTGGGTAAGTCAACTACTTTAGTAATTTTGTTGTTTTGTTAAGATTAGGTAGACCCTAATTGTGTTAATTTAGGGGTTTTAGGGTAAATCGCAGTTGTATGCCAGATTATTGATTGATTGATGCTATATTAGATGAGGGTTTCGTAGAAGAAGCTTTCTAGTCTACTTTGTCGTGCCTTGTGCTTGGATTGCTGTTGAGGTAGGGTTTTCCTACTCAGTTGGGTGTTTAATTGATATACGGTGTAATGTGACGGTCTTTTATGGTTTATGTTTGATTGAGATTTATTGTATTGGTTATTGGTTGTTGTTGTGGAGCCATTTTCGGGAGATGGTTTTAATCCCATGTTCGACTCTTGTGGCTCCCGTCACAAAGGGGATGTGCACATTAATGATCTGGGTTCGCTCGTTATGATGAGCGGGGATTTTGGTGGTAAGGCCACGGTCCCCACTGGCGGTGTGGATTACCTGTTGCGATGAGTAATCTAGCAGGGCTACACACCTTGGTGTGTAGTTGGTTACTGGTTACTATGGAGTTTGGAAGATGGTTGTTACAGTTTGATTGGATGTGTAATGGATTGTATTATTGTATAGTTATATTGGTTATGCAGTTGACTGACCCTGTTTTTATGTTTTAAAAACTGTGGTGATTTATTCAGAGATGGTGAGCAGTTGTCTTAAAAGGTAATGGATGTTGATGTAGCTTGCGGGACACAGACGGGGCTGAGTCATCACATGTTTTGTAGTCTAGCTTCCGCTGAATTTAGATACAGTCACGTTGCAGTTTTGTTATCACTTGTGGAGTTTGGTGATTTGTATTTCTTTTAAGACTTGTAATTCTGTTTTACATTAAAGTTGTTTTATTAAACTTGTTTCATTATGGTTACTATGATGCGTACTACCTCGGGAAACTGAGATGGTCGCACCTTTATACATTGGGGTAGCCCATGTTAAGGTACTTTGGTGTATGGGGGTGTTATATAATCGATTTAACTAAAATATTAATAGCGGGAGTAGTGAATTTGTCTCATAATTTATTTTATCGTAATTTTAAGATGTCATAGAAAAATATATAAATGATAAATTTATGAGTTATGTAACTTTAACGTAGTTTTATTTAATTGAAAATAAATTTTAAAGCTAAATTGAGGTAGCCCGGGCGGGGCTGGACATCAATACTAGTAAAGTCCTAAACTTTGTTCTTGGACTCCGTGACGACTTCTTAAGTCTTCCTTTGACTTTGATCATCGTCTTCATGTTTCCTTTTGATTGCGAGCTTTGATACGTAAACGATATATAATACAACACATAACAAACTCATAAAAGTATAAATAAAACTTAAATAATAACTTAGAGATAAAACATTCTTGACAATCTTCGTATATATAAAACTTAAATAATAACTTAGAGATAAGACTGACAATCTTCAAAACATATAAAGACCTAGAGTCAACACATACACTCCCCAGATCGTAAATGTGCACATCCCCTTGTGGCGAGCCCGTAAGAAGAGATTCTGGGCGGCCCTCTGTGTACAACGGTGCCCAAGGGACCCGATTACCCGTACCGGTTCCCAACAACAAGTCCAATGCTAACTCAATACCATAACAATATCAATTATCCAATACTCGTCATAATTTACCCAAGGATTAATGAACATTGTCACAATACCATTAATAACCATAATCATCACATACTCACATAATTTCCAAGTATTGAGTAGAGAAAGTCTCTACCTTGAGCAATATCTTCAAGTTGAAGCAATGACGGTTCTTGTGGGGCTTGAGAAAGCGCGTAAAAAAGTGGCATTTGTAAAGTTGGGTAGAAAGAGATTGCTTAAATGTTATCACGTATCTACAACGAGGAAAAATGAAGGCAACGACATCCACTTAATTTATGATGATATTTATGCTCTTTGTTTACATTTTGATGCTTGTAATTTCTCGTTTGTTCGTAAAAATTTTAATAGCGTAACTTATAAATTGACACACTTTGATCCTTGGACTGTTGGTAGCAAATGGTGATTGGCAGACTTCCCTCCAAGCATCCTTCATTTGTGTGATGATGATTTGAAATATATGAATTGAACCTTATTTGGCTTTTTCCCTAAAAAAGAAAAAAAAATAGACGTTATAGTTTAACCCCCGTTAGGTGAGGCTGTCGCAGAATGGCAGTTTATAAAGTCCCTTGATCAATTGTACGCTCCTCCTCGCCAAAGAAGCCAATTTAAACCCCCAAATTCAAACACAATCCCTAATTTAAACCCCCAAATTCACTCTAATTCTCAATCACTCAGTTTTTCTTATTTTGTTTCGAATTCGGATTTGTTTCCTCAATTTATTGGATAAAATGTCTGCAATTGTGTGCGGAAAGAGAGCTTTTTTCGACGAATTACCCGATTATTCATCTTCATCCCCAATTCCCGTATCTAAGCGCATTCGCTACGCTTCCTCCTCGTCTCCTGTTCGGCTTTCTCTCTCGAAAAACCGTCTTTTCGATACACTTAGGGAACTTTTCCCTTCTATGGACTATCAGGTTATTTGTTTTTAAATCTTATCACATGCTTCTAAATTAAACTGACTGAGTAAATTAGTTTCATCATCTTCTTTAATTGATTGTTATCTGGGTTAACACGGTTAAGGCTGCGTGTATCCGATCCCTTTTACTGCACTGGGGACGGAGTTTTGTCGTTCCTTATTTTAGGGTAAAATAGCTTATTTAATTGTATGCTATTCAATTTGGAGTCCCTTTCGTAGGAATATTTCATGGACTTGCTGCAATCATGCTCCATAACTAACGATATTTTAGTTGTTTTCGTGTTTTTAGCATATAGACAAAGCGCTAGACGAATGTGGTGGTGACTTAGATGCCGCGATCAAGAAGTTGCATCAGCTGTCTTTAAGTTCCTCTGAGGGATCAGCTTCTATCAATCATGTAGACCCACAAGTTGAGGAAGGTGGTGCCGCTAGTGAGGGTGAAGCAGTTCTTACTGGGGAAACTTTTGTACAACACACGCTTCCAACTGATGGTACTCAGTGGGTTGAACTCCTTGTTAGTGAGATGATGAGTGCCGCGAGTGTGGAAGATGCTCGAGCTCGTGCAGCCAGGGTATTGGAAGCTTTGGAGAAAGCTATAAAGGCCAATACTAGTTCTGAGGCAGTAGAGAAGTATGACCAGGTACGATTTTATTTGTTTATTATTTTCTGTTTGATGTATCAGGATTATTACGCAAGTACCTGGTTCAGTTAGGATTTGCTATCTGTAATTGATAGTGAAAGCTATATTTTCATATATGTCAATTGCCATTTCGATTAGGAGTGCACTTGGTGAGCTTAGACCCGGTGAATATTATAGTTCAAACTGTCATTTTTGTGGTGAATTTGCACAAGGGGGGTTCAAACTTCAAAGTTTGGTCTCTTTTCTTGCTTTTAAGTTTGTACTTCAGGCTTACGACTTTAATGATAGGAAAACATGATGCTGAAGGAGAAAATTCAAGTGCTTATGCGTGACAACAGCGTCTTTAAACGTGCTGTGCAAATCCAGCACCAACGTCAGAAGGAATTCGATGAGAAGAGTCAAGAAGTACAACAACTTAAGCAGCTACTCTCTCAGTATCAGGAGCAGATGAGGGCACTAGAGGTCTGACCTTCTTGCTTTCAAATTCTTTGTACATCATCCATTCACTCCGTTTATTTTTCCAGTTGGCTTTGGCGGCTGGGGAAATCTCCCAATATACTATAGTTACAAATTCTTCAAAATGATGAATTTTAATATGATAATTTTTTCATTTTATCGCTATTAATACAACGATACAACAATATTACCCTAGTGCCTCAATGACTCGTGCAAAAGTGGGGTAAGTGGGGTCGGATGTATGTTAGTAAATGCAACCTAATTCCGTGTTAACAACCTAAAGAGTTTGTTTCTGGATGACCCAAAATGGAAATTGCTTGAAGAATTGTATTGAGGGGTTGTTTGGTAACGGACTAAGGGTTAACTTGGAGAGGCAAAGAGAATGAAATTCCTCTTTTCCTCTCCGTTCCCTTAGTTGATGTTTGTTTGACTTTTTTTTTCCCCTTCCCTTCATTTCCAGAATGGGTTTACTCCAAGTGGCTCTAATTTGATTCCCCTTCTCCCCATGGGTTTCGGAAACCCTTAACTCACCCACCATCCAACTCTCCCTTCCTCATCACTTCTTACCTCCTACCACCAAACCCACCAACCCCACCTCCTCAGCCACTTTCCCCTGGCCCACACAGAGTACCGTCGTCTTCCTCCCTAAGCACCGTCATCTTCCTCCCTGTGCCCTGTGCCCTGTGCCAACCACCACACAAACTTCTCTATCCCCCTTTCTTTTTTCTCGTAATCAAATTTTAATGTTAGATCTACGACAAGCCAACAAGAGTTTATGTCAAATAAACACTGCAACTGGCTTCCTTGGAAAAATTCGAACCGAAAAGTGGTATTGTGCTCCGGAGAGGGCCCCGGTAGCCAGTTTCCGTGATGATGGGAACAATTTCGTTGGTTTTGGAGGTGCTCCAGGGGTGGGGCACGGCGGTTTCAGGTTAGGTGTGGGACTTCAGTGGGAGGCATTTGGGGGGATGGGTTGGGTGGTTGTTGCTTTGTTGGGTAAAGGTAGTTTTTATTAGAGGTGACAATCATTGACATGACCCGAAAACACAACACGAACCCGACACGAAGTTAGCGGGTGACTTTGTGACCCATTTAAGTAATTGGGTTGACACACGACATGAAACCTAAATGGGTCGGGTTAGGGTTGAACTCTTTTGACGCGAACCTGACACGAATAACCCAATTTATTTAAAACTATCATAATATATTCGGATTTAATCAATAATCTAACCAAACAACTTAAAAAAAAAAACATTTCCATTTCTCATTTTTGGGATAACTTTCTTTAAGGCCTAGCTTATTTTATCAGTCATTAAACTGGTTAAATGGGTTAAAAATGACCTCCTAAAAGATAAATGGGTTAAACAGGTCGAGTTGGGTTATAGAAAAATTAAATGGGATTGGTTAGGGTTGAGTCAAATGACCCGTTTATGTAATTGGGTCGGGTTGGGGTTGGGGTTGGGGTAGTGGTGACCCGTTTAAAGTTGACACGGACACGGACACGAACACGAACACGACACGACATGATCTATTTGCAAGGTCTAGTTTTTATCCATTCATTTTCATGTATTTACCAAACAAGTCACTAAATCAATAGGAGTTCATTTCCTTTCCCCTTAAAATTCATCATAATCTACATAATGTAGAACCAAAGACCAATCAGGTTTTGGCTCCATTGGAAATGTAAGTATTAGAAATTATGGTCAAACTTGAGACAATAAATTCGGTATGTCTTGGGTATAATTTAAAAATCTGATCCAAATGTCAAAAACTTCCCTCTGAATTAATTCACTTTATTTACTCATGGTATTTTTGATTAGCTGGAAGTTTAGGATGTGTTTTGACATGGACGTGTGATGTCACTACAGGTTAATAACTACGCTCTAAGTATGCATCTGAAGCAGGCGCAGCAAAGCAATTCCATACCTGGCCGTTTTCATCCCGACATCTTCTAGACTTCTAGTTGAAGATGTGATATCTGCTGCAAAAATTCGGGGGAAAACAGGTACTTATAAAGTACACCAGAAATAGAAAGAAGCGGAGGAGAGACTTTTTTTTTTTTTTTTTTGGGATACAAGAGAAGCTTAAATAGCTAGTCTTCTTTGTCAAGTTATAATTACATCTTTACATTACTTGGATTTCTATATCTTACAAGGGAGCATATTTAGGCCACAGAAATCTGTTTTTGCTCTGGCCAATGTAGTTTTTGTTGTAAAAACAGATTCTGAAGAAATTTTGTCCATTGATGTCAGAGAAGAATACTTTCATGTTATTCATAATCTTCTTTTGTAATATATGTTCTAGCAGTTTGGTGGCTGAAAATCAATCAATTGTTTTGGAGTTATTTACTGTGTCATCCTAGAGGTGAGTAACATACTAACATCCCTTTCACGACCAACTTAAATTATTTTATACTCGTAGTTGTTAACTTGGTGAAGTCATTGCGTGGTGATACAAATGGGCTGGCCAAAGGCAACCAAGAACTCTGTATTTGTACTTCATTCAAGAGGACTTTCCCTTTCCATGATTTTACCATGGCAAGTAAATAACCGATTGTCCTGAGGTTATTTACTTTTTGAGTGGCACTGTAAATAACTCCGTGACTACCAAGCATTAATCCAACATAAGCATTAATCGAACAAGTTATGTTTTACTATTGGTACCAACTTATGGGACTATAGGATGACAAATGAAGCTGATTGATTAGTTAATTATTTTCTTCCCATCATTCAAAGCAGTTTGAATTAACTCCTTTGAGCTTGTCATTCTTTTTTTTTTTTTTTTTTTTTTTTTTTGGTTACCTATCTTACAATCGTTTTTTAAAATAATTTAGAAAATTTTATTTTTATAATTACACGGATTATTTCTTTAAAATGATGATTTTGATTTGCCAAAAACAACAGAAATATGGAATACTTGATACTTCCTCTAGCTCGGTCTTTTGTTTACGTAATTTAACTGATTTACCATGAACTCCTAAAGTCATCATCCTCCTCCATGCATCCATAAACAGAATAACATTACACACTACAGCAGAGACATGAATAACGCAGAAACATGAACATTCATGAACATCACCACCATACATTCTCTTATCTCCTAACAGTAATAAGTAAATAAAGTTGAAAATGTCAGGCATAGTATTCTCTCCCCTCAAACCTTCAACAACTTCCGTCCGGCCACACGGGCCGCCGTCTTCCAGCGGGGGTGTGTAGTAGCAGCAACCTTAGCGTCCGCTCAAACTCCAGTCTACTCTCTCTTACCTCACCCTCGGGCACAGTCTTCTTTGTCGTCGTTGGATTATTACGCAACACTTGGTGTTTCAAGGTCTGCTTCTGTTAAGGAAATTAAAGCTGCCCATAGCCGCTTAGCTCGACAGGTAATTCACTCTTGTGTTTCATCCAAGTGATTATACAGTTTATTATCTGTACTGAAACCAGTGTTGTACCACGTGGTGAAGTCAGAATTTGAAGTTACGGAGACTAACAAGTCGAAATTAGTAATGCAATATACGGAGTATATGTAGTAACGTAAAAAAGAGTCTAAAATATGGACTAAAAAGTTACTCCATCCTTTTCATTGCTAACAAAATCCATCTTATCCATCAAACTGAATTAAGTCTTTGTTAAGGTTCTAGTTTTGTGTCAAAACTTTGCTGATAACAAAATCCTTAATTGAAAGATGCTATTTTTACGAGTTTCGTCAGCTTGGACAGACTTGTTACTTGTTAGCCATTTCAGAGCCGGGGTTCAGGACTACGGTTTTGATGCATGTTTTAAGGTGGCTATGGTGTTATTCAGACTTTTTTTTTGTAAAAAGAATCAAGCTCCGTGAATCTGTAAAAGTCTGATGTTTTCTTGTTTGTCAAAAATTTAGTGATAACCTTTTTATACTTTGTAGGTTAAGGTTAAAATGATTGAATAACATGGAAAATTCTTATATTATTACTACCATTGATGAAAATAAATAAGTTGAAAACGGATCAAATAGGAATGATTCGAAAAGCAAGAGCCATGGAGATGGAATGCCAATGTTTTACCATTTTGATCATTTGTGAAGAGTATTTTAATTAAAGGTAAACAAATGATTGGGACGGAGGGAGCAGCTTTTTTTCAATAGCACAATATTTGTTTAATTGTTTTATGTAATTATTGTCTCCTGATTTTGTGGATTTTTGCTTTCTAACTGAAGTATCATCCTGATGTCAACAAGGAACCAGGGGCAACAGAGAAATTCAAAAAATTAGTGCTGCTTATGAGGTATCTCTAAAGTGATTTTAGTTTTAGGTAATGTCTCTCTGATTCTTAACTCTTAACTCTTTGGCTCTTGTGCTTGTAAGGCATTTAAGATTTTCTAGAAAGTGGTATTTAGGCAATTCAAGGAGTGTGAATACAATATAGTTTGGCTCGTAACTTGCTAGACTATGTACATTTGACCCTCCTTACTAGCCTTGACGAGAGTCATTCAACACATTGGGATTGAGCAATAATGAGTTTGAGTTAACCCTCTTTCTCAGTTTGGCTATTAGCTCTTAAACAGCCTCCTTCTAGGTAATGTCGTCAAGTGTAGGGCGTCTCTGGTATTCCACCGGTTAGTCTGGATTTAGTTAACCTCTCGCCGAGCTCTTTTAGAAATGTCAGGGAAATAGGTTCTTTGTTACAAGGTACTTGAATATAAAATTTCTTGTCATTTGAATAAAGTGAATCATCTTACACACTTGTAAATTTCAATAGAAATAAAATAGACCTAACCATTTTCTTTTCTCCAAATGTCAACTTGAGCAAGACGGGTTAAAGTATGATTTTTACGACAACAACAGCATAATGTACTTCCTCTTCCCCGAAAAGAATATCACATTTCCTTTTCTGGTTTATCATAAAATAATTGATCACTTCTATGCATTCCAAGTTATTCAATTAAAAGGAACAGACTAGAATGGTCGAATGCAAAGGAACTGCTGTCTCCAATATTAAGGGTCCTTGTATTTGTCCATTTTAGTATTCTGCGGATTTCTTTAGCGAAGCTTTGGTGTGTCCATGTTACTTTTCGAACGCTGAAGTACTATACTGTCAGGTGTTATCAGATGACCAGAAGAGGGCTCCGTACGACCAGTATGGTGAAGCTGGAGTGAGAAGTGCTGTAGGTGGATTAGCTGGTGCTTATACGGTAATCTATGTTGCCATATGTTCCTCCGTATATCCTTTGCATTTACTGGAATTAATTGAATTGATCAATTTTGTTACTTTTTTCTCTCATAAGCAGACCAACCCGTTTTATCTGTTTGAGACTTTTTTCGGAGCAAGTATGAGACTGGATTGGTACACGCTGTCGTGCCACTATTACAAAGGGTGGGGATATACGGTGAGTCTAGTACTTTCTGTTCCCAAATCAAGTAAGCAAGACTGAACAAGCCATCCATACAGGGTGACCACTTATTTGCTGTAAAAGTCGGCATACCAAAGCGCATCAGGTGAGCACAAATACTTTTCATTTTGTTTTGTTATCCTTTTTTTTTTCCGGCACAAATATGCTCCTGTGTTTTGGTTTGTGAATCTGTGTTTTGGTTGATAACTCTTTAACGTTTTAAAAATCTTTTATGCATCTTTTCTAAAACCTCATAACCAGAACATTCCTCAATCCTCAATGGCTAATAGTCAAACTGAGAAAGAGGGTTACATGTGGAACAGTTACCATTCAGATTCAGATTTTTAATAATGGTTTTGCTATTTTAGCTGCACAAGCTAGTCTCATTTTGTCACACATCATATTTGCAGCACTCAGGAGCACGAAATGCTCCAAGAGCTTCCTTTTCTTGGAACCATAAAAAACACTCGTATATGTACACGTACTCAACCTCGACCATCAGGTAAGCACTTTTTTGAGTCTTTTGTTGAAAAGATAGTGAACTTTGTCAATATTCCTCCAAACTCCAAAGTACTCCTATCATGTTTAATAATGTACTTTTTGTCCTTGCTTGAAATTCTGTTTGCTATTAGTGAAAGCAATGGCGAATGCCTGAGGCGAAATAGTTGCATTAACTACCATATTGCGAAGAAAAGATTTTAAAAATGGAAGATTGTGCCTTTTTTCACAGATACCACAAAGTTAATCTGCTGGCACCAGCGTGGTTGCGTTGATGAAAATTCTAATTGGGGGAATTTGCAATTTTCTCATATACTTAAAACGTTTAAACCTGGCAAATGTGTCAATTGGTTAGTTCTTGGTCGGGTCAGGTCGAGTGTCAAATTCTTTGGGTCAGGTCACCCTCTACTTCCGCAACACTAGATGGCAACACTCATAAGGAGACATAGTTTCAGTTGTAAACAGTGTCTTTCCATCTTATTGCATTCCCAAAACAATAATACGGAGTATATGTTTTTTCTAAAGCTGAAATGGTGGAGACCCCGACAACTAGTACAGAAACTGAAGGGAGCGATGAGTCAGAAGACCAGGCTGATCCATGGAAGAAACTAAAAGAATTTGCTGTGGAAACTATCCTTTATTGTTTTCTTTTCTTATGGCTCGCAAGAGTCGCAACTACCATTTATCTTTGGGACACTATACTGATCATGTATTCATATTCCTGATAAGATATAACGAAATACTGGTGGTGTATTGATAGGTAACATTGTGCGTGCAAATTTCCGCCATTACTGTTTTTTTTTTTTTTTTCCCCTCTCTTTGTCCACCACAGAGTATTACGCCACACACGGCCGTTGCTAGGCATTTGAAGAAGAGCATTATTTAAGAGTGTCACATAGATTTTACCCTTGTTTATTTTTGACATATTACTAGTGAAAACAGTCGTTATTCCCAATTTCCCATAGTTTTGTGTGTTCTTTCATGCTCAAGTTTTATCAGGGGTTGCGGTAGTTTGTTCATCTCTCTTTCGTACATTTGTTTCTGCAGGAATGTGGCAAATGGGGCCTCTTAAATGACTGAGACAATTTATAGTTTTTGGGCAAGTATTTGGAATATCTCAGAAGAGCACAGAACAATCGGGTGCACCAGGACAGGAATTCTTTGATTCTTTGTGCAGTTTGTAAATCGCGCTGCCACACCCGAGTGACCACTGTCATTTTCATGCCATGGTTTGTGCAATCTGAATCACGATTTAAGGAGCAAATGAGGAGATGATCAAACTCAAATGGAGGTTGTCTTCAGTATTGTGTTCTATCGCCAATACTGTATGAGTGACATTAATTTTATCAAGTGTAGCTGGTTGAAATTTTGTGAGTTTAGACCTACTCCATCTAATCTACATAGGCAACATAGCAGTGTCTTTGTTGATAAATCAGCTTGTAAATTGTAAGCAATGTCTCATGTTTGTATTCAAGTATTCTGGTGATGCTTTTTTTTGGAGTATAGACATTTCTGCATATTCGAAAAAACGAAAACTGTGCAACAATTTCTGTTCTGAAATTTCCAGGCGATCCTAGCAAAAGTGGGTGGTAACTTGATAACCTGATACAACATTCTAGAATATATTATAGCAGAATTAGCCTGTTCTGAAATAATTGAAATAGCCGCAATCATAAAAACTGTAATCAACCAACCCCATGATGGCCGAGTCGGAACACCTGACCAGAACTTGGTACGTCACCTAAAATGACCACATACAGACTAGGGATAGGACCACCTCGAACGAACACTCTGTTTGCTACTCTGTACAATACAATTTGAAATATTGAATGGATCTGGCATTCGTTTCCCTATTTTTGTTTGTTGAGGGGAGGAATCGAATGCTCACAGTAGACTCAACAGAAACTTATCTCATTACCCGCACCTTTCTTTAATGCTGCCAAAAAAAAAAAAAAAAAAAAAAAAAAGAAGAAAAAACACCTTGGATTTCGAAAATTTCCTCCTCGACTTCTTTTTCAGGGTCATTGATATTCAGTCTCAAGGGTTGCTTATAGGCTTTTCGTGTACTCAGACTCTTCCAGCCAATCCTGCATGGTGTTCCCGGACACATTTTCATATTATGTTGTAGGAGCAAGATGCTACAGTCCTTGCTCCAGTTGAACAACTAATATCAATGACCCTACCCATTTATTTATCCTTGCCTGATTTACGTTCCTAAAATATATGAAAATCAAATATAAATCTCATTTTATTCAAGCGTAGTGCTCACTGCTCAGTATTTATTTTTTCATAGGATGTTATATGAAATGGCCGAAAACATTATAACTTGTGAAGTGCTTAATTTATAATGTTCTATGTTACAATATAACTGAACATTGCTAAAGCTTTGAAGCTCATCTCAACCTTCACAAGTACTGGGCCAAGGCGCTTGCCTCTGAAGGTGCCTCTTCCTTCCTTCCATCCTCTTCAACCTTGTCATGTGTCTTAAGCGAGGAGCGAATAACGGCATTTATTTGTTTCCTCAGCATCGCATTATCAACAAAGAGATCTGTAACCATCTTTCTCAGCTCATCCACGGTTGTCTTGTTTGCTGTGGTGACTGCATTCTCGACATCGTGAGCAAGCAGTTGTGCCTGTTAAAATGCATAATTCACCCACAAGCATTAGTAGGATTCAGCCAACATTGATCAGATCAGTGAGTCTTGAACGAGACACCAACCGTATTTTTTAACATTTTCTTTCTGGAAAGGAAGAGACCAACCTATATTTTCTGTATTATACATTTATTAATGGGATAATGAATTGGTCTCAAAATGTAATAATACTCTTTCCTACTAGTTTTCGTGAGCATTGATTTCTTTTAAATTACTCCATTTCTGGTAATTTCTCCTTCAAAATTCCTCCCAAACATACCCTAGTCTTTACAAGGATGAGTTGGCATGCTCAAAGGGTGAGAATTTAAGATTTGGTTGCTGAAAAAGTCCCAATCATTCGCTGTAAACACTCACATCAGAATCTTAAAAATCACTTGGTCTACTCTGCTACAAGTCTACAAGTACCCATAGGAAAAAATTTCTCGATATTGGCCTGATACTTGATCCCAAATTTCGGTCATTGCAGATTTGAAGGCAAATCTGTGCAAGTGCTCAATTCAGGTTGGGGAAATTTTGTCAAGTCTAACTACACCAAAAAATAAATTTTTAAGTGTCTTTTTATCAGTCATTCTACAACATTGATACACTCATCTCAACAAAGCATTCCTGAAGATTCGATATCATATAACTGACACAATGAAAACGCGGCAATGTATCAGAAAATACCTCAGCCAGAAGCAGGCCAATTCGATTATCGGAAGTAGACAGCAAATCTACAGCATCCAATAGAGCAGATGCGTCCAACATAAGCCTGTCTTCCTCTTCAACTAGCAAATTGACACTGCATTCTTGAAGCCTTTTTTGAAGAATCCCGCACTCATGGAGTAACTTCTCATTAACTGAATTTGCTTGTTCCCTTATTTGCTTCTCATTTTGAAGGTCTCTCTAGAATTAAATAAAGTAAACCAGATCACATAAGAAAAAAAGATCGAGCACCAAAAGAAAGAAATATTTATTCCGTTCACATTTAAACTTCATAGTTTCTTCTGGTGAGGATTCAGTAGCATGAGAATGCAATATGAGTAAAGACGTTGGGTTAACACAATGACAAAAAATAAATAACCTATGAAAACGAAAAAGTTTCCCAATTGACGAGTCAAACATAGAAATCATTGAGTTTGTTGATTGACAAAGGGAGTACCCAAAAGGTCAGTAAACAAAAACTTGTAAAAAGTCTCTGGCAAAGGAACGAAAATTATCCACTGTTTTTGCCCTCTTCAGTTTCACATAATTTGTATGCTCCACAGCCTCTCCCCTTCAAAATAAATGGGGACCTTTTTGTTCCAAGGTCATTCCAAAACAATAGACCACTTTTTAGTGAAGTCAGAAGTACATGTCTAAGCTACCTTACCTGAGGAAGGGAATAACAGGTATTCGGAAAGGAGTCATATTTTTTCTCGGTAATTCTCAAAGGTAAACCAAAAAAAGACCTCTGTGCTCAAAGTACTTACATTTTTCTCTTTAAAAAAAGATGGAATATATTA
The DNA here is from genome assembly GCA_009801015.1 of Silene noctiflora. Taxonomy (NCBI): domain Eukaryota; kingdom Viridiplantae; phylum Streptophyta; class Magnoliopsida; order Caryophyllales; family Caryophyllaceae; genus Silene; species Silene noctiflora. The sequence goes on from VHZZ01000941.1 coordinate 136,374, forward strand.
CGCTTTGTCCATCCAAGAGCTTTTCCTGGTTATATAACCTCAATCTCAGAGATGTGCTCGCAAAATCTACGAGGACAAAATTTTGATTCCCTGATCAATAACTACGACTCTGCAAGTCCTCCGAAGTTGAATTACATTTTACTCACCAAATGACATATACTCCCTCCATCCAATTTATATTTTTCCTCATTTGACTTTGATAGCCTCTTTGTGCGTTGCTAGCGCAAGGGTAAGGCCGCGTACATCCAATTGAGGCACTAGCGAATGTTGTTAGCATTGTATATAATATGAAAATAGTTGGTTTGGTAGATCAAACATGATAATTTTGCATTGTTTTCTATATATATTTGGAGAAATTAATGGTCAAGGTTGACATCGGGTGACCACTAGTGGTAAATGGTGACAAATAATTTGGAATAGAGGCAGTATAATTATGTATGTTTTTTCCATTGCCTGAATGGACAGGAAAAAGTACGGTATGTAATCAGAAAAATAACTCAGGGGCCTCAAAGAGATGTCAGAAGAATTCCATATTTATAAAGAGTGCATGATGCCTAACAGTAGCTTCACAAAGGTTATAAAGATGATCAATGCTGCTTACGACTACAGTTCCAAGATAAACAAACTCAGAAACCTATTCAGTGGTAAGAACTTACCTCCACTTCTTTCTTTTCTTCTGTTACATTGCTAAGCTCTTGCTTCAATTCTGACTGTGAACTTCGAAGAGATTTAACCTCTTTAACAAGCGTTTTTAAGTCGTTTTTAGACTTCATTTCAGCCTCTTCATGTTGTTTCTGCAAGTTCTTGGCTGAGTGTAACTCTTGCTTAAGTGTTTCAATGTCCTGATTAATCACTAGATTTTCTGCAACAATTTGCGCCTTTTCATCCTGAACATCGCGTGAAGATATAATGGGCCATAGACAGAAAGCAAGTAATCAAGTTTATACCTAAATAGTACTCCTTTTGTCCTATTTATATATCCCCAATCGCAATTCACTTGGCTGGTCAAAAGAGATGAAATTTAACAAATAGTTTCTCAAAATATCCAGTTGATATTTTAATGCTGACAATATGAAAAGTAATTTTAATAATCAACAACATTGGCCCAGTGCTTCAAGGACTCTGCCTAAGGGCATGTAAGGAGAGTCTAGTGGATGAAGTCTTACCCCCAAATTAGAAAATGCAGAAAGGCTATGTGATAAATCAACCAGATAAAATTTGCATCGTATCTCTATATATTTGGAGTAGTTTTTTAGTGAAAGATGACATCAGTTGATCATAACGTCTAATGGGATAAAGAGTGTATTAGGTAGGTGTGTATCTCCAGACCTGTTCAGCTTTTAATTTCATCTCCAGTTCCAGATACTTCTTCCTAAATTCTTCTAAATCCCATTGCATTTGCGTAAATCTTTCCTTTTCAGATGAAATAGCTTGTTGAAGAATATCCTTTGCACTCTGTGTAGTAGTTTCCAGCTCCACTTCCAAATCTGTCACCTGTGAAGAAAATAAATGAGAGATGCACCACATATGTTACAAGTAGGTACCCTGGGGACTGCACTCATGATTTGTTTCCCTTCCTAAAAGCATCACAATAAACTGTTGATACTCGTAGTACAAAAGGTTCAACAACTAAAAGGGCTTGTTTGGATAACAAAATAGGAGGGAGGTGGAGGGGAGGGAGATAGTGAGAATTCCGGAGAAAGGAAAGGGGAGGGGCAATGGGCCAAGGGTGTTTGGATACAATTTCCCTCCAAATCTTTCCTATAGCAGAGGGATTTCGGTTTGCCTTGGAGAGGAGAAAATGGATCTCTCCAAATCCCTCCCCCTCCATTTCCCTCCTACCCCAAATGTTATCCAAAGTTCCAAACAAGGGATTTTGTATCCCTCCTTCTCCCTCCCCTTCCTTTCCCTCCAAAACCTCCAATCCAAACAAGCTCTATATGATAAACATCACCTTCAATAGCATTAAAGCTGAAGGGATGTCATATGCAACATAACTAATATGGTGGGCTTGTCCATGAGTCTTCTTAAGGGTGGAACTTTGGAAGACTCACTTCACGTAATTGTGACTTGTGAGAAACCTACATGGCTAGGATATCCTTGGGTAGAAGAGGAAAACATGGTTTCTAGTTTTCTACTAGCAATGATATATAAAGGGAGAAACTACAATCTCAAGATGTTTGAAGATGAAATTACTCTTTATCCTATAGTTACGTTCAGCGACAAACTTCTAAGGATACAGTTTTTTTTCTTTTTTTTTTTT
>VHZZ01000942.1:65329-77888 GCA_009801015.1 Silene noctiflora
TTTCCTTCAAGATGATGCTCACGAGTCACGTCATATGATTTATTCTGCATAGTCAATTAATTATAATAATTTAAGGGAGAACATAATTTATTAACTGGGTGATGGAGGAAAATGAAGAGGAGTTAGAAAAAATGGAAGCAGGCATAGAGAGAAGAGGGATTAGATTGAAAATTGGATTACATTATTTTTTTTTATTTTTTTTTTTTTGGCAAAAGTAATTTAAAAAAGACTAAAATAATCTTAGATGTACAATAGCATTGTACATCCGTTTGTATAATCCATAAATTGAGTCCGTATTTGATAAGTTGAATTAAAACACATTGGTTCCCCTGAAATAAAATCGACAACGGCAAGTCATATTTTAGTTATAGAACAAGAAATGTCAACTACCACTACAAATTATAGCCGATCAATCGATCATACATACACAAACACGTCCAAAATGAACCGATCTCAAATTTACAGTACGGAGTCATAGTTATCACACCTTCGAGTTGGATCATTACAGATTTAAGTCATTTGGGTTCACCAGTATAAACATTTATGTTTCAAACTTATCGGTTCAAGTTTGGTTCTTTTTCGGTGAGGTATGGTCAGTTTCGCCAGGTTGAGTACTCGAGCAGGGTAAAAATGTCCTGCCTTTTGTGTCAAATTAACGACTCCGTTGTCGATTCCAATTGCTTCACATATTTTTGATTCTCATCCTTGTCTTGTTGATCTTCATGTTTGTCTTTACCATGTTCTTGATCATCTTCTGTATCTTCACCGTGGTAGTCGTCTAGGTGAGCGCTGATGACAGTAACTGGTGAACTTCCCTCGGAATTCATTGGTTTGGCTAGATACTCAAGGGCGGTTACAACATCGCTGATTAACGGTCGAGTGTTGGCTTCATCTTGAAGACACATAGATGCCACAGCAAGAGCTTGATATAGGCCTTTCTCTGGGTACTTGTCACATAGTAACGGATCTGCCATTCTCGCGAATTGGCTTCGGTCTTTAAATAGTGGCTCTGCCTGCAATATCCAAATTAAGTGTAAACAAAAGTCGCATTTATGTATTTTTTTTTTTGGTGTAAAAGGAGCCACAGCCCACAAAGCCGATTTTGATGCTGACGGGTTTGAACCCAGGTTATGAGTACCACGCTCATGACTTTACCAGCTAAGTTGGTATTTGTTTGTAAAATGAGGTATAAGGCCTATAAGGCTATAAGACATAAGGAAAGTGGGTTCGAACATGTGACAATGCATACTCGGGTTTTATTTCTACTAGTAGTGGAAGACATAACTGATATCGGAGAAGTATCTTGTTCATAAACGATTCATAACCAAAGTCGAGTATTGAAGTAACGATGTTAGCCTGAGTGATTTGAAATTTAAAGAATGGTAACTTACCCAGCTGACCAGGGTTTGTTCAGCAGTGGCTTTAGTAGTATCAACAGCTCTTCTTCCAGAAATCAGCTCAAGGAACACAACACCAAAGCTGTACACATCCGACTTTGTAGTGAGCTTACCAGTCATCGCGTATTCAGGTGCACAATACCCGTAAGTACCCATCACTCGAGTCGAGACATGATCCTTGTCCCCTGTTGGGCCGATCCTAGCCAGGCCGAAATCTGAAAGTTTAGGGTTAAATTCTTCGTCTAATAAGATGTTTGATGCTTTGAAATCGCGATAAATTACTGCTGGTTTATTAGTCTCGTGTAAATACTCGAGCCCTTTCGCTGCTCCTTCTGCTATCTTCATTCTTGTTTGCCAATCCAATGGCTCCTTATTTGGTGGCACATCTGACATTTGCAACGATTTATATCAGAATTACGACCTGAACTAAATTAACTCGATTCAGAATGCATTCGACAGTTCTTAACACTACCTTTACTTGTTCAGCTCGAACAAAATTACTGTAACGTGACAGGAAAACATATAGGATGTTATCACAATAAATAAGAGGCGCAACCAGTTAGTAAATCATTTTGCTTCACCATTTTATCGTACTTCAGAATTAAATCATTCTTTATGCAGTCACTGAGATGAAAACTTCAGAAACTGGTGATCTGCAAATCAGCAATAATGTGAATGAATGCAACGATTTTTTTACATGGTGAGTTACCTAAGAGGTGATCTTCCAACGATCCGTTAGCCATGTACTCATAAACCAAGATTCTTTGATCACCATCAGCACAATATCCAATCAAATTCACAAGATTCGGATGATCAACAAGACTCAACATGAAAACTTCAGACAAAAATTCTCTGTTTCCTTGCAGTCCATTTCGATCAAGCTGCTTAATCGCCACAAGCTGATGATCAACACAAAACAAGTATGTAATTAGAACTCATTTCCTCGCCCAAACAATCGAGCCAAGTTAAATAAAATGGAGAATATATACCTTATCTACACCCGGAATGTACCCTTTATAAACCCTTCCAAACCCGCCTTCACCAACAAGGTTTTCGATGCTGAAGTTGTTGGTTGCTGAAGCCATTTGTCGGAATGTGAATACTTGAGATGAAATCTTTTGGCATGATTCTGATTTCTCGACCTCGTCGACTACTTGCTTCTTCTTACCTATTATCTCATGCAAATGTGTATCAGAAAATCTTCTAGCATCATAATTCTAACTACCCCACCAAAACTCAAAAGAATCCCGAAATGTTGCAGTACGGAAAAAATAGACTCATGTTATCCGACCCAAAATCATTTCTAACACAATCCGTTTTGTTCAAGTTACGATTCAATGCAAAATGTGCAATGTACACACATTTTCGAGACAACCATTGCTTTTCGTTTCGATAATTAGAGAAAACCATTGTTACATTGTTCATTCTGTAATCAAAATCTTTATACAACACAAATCGTCGAACATTTCTTGTTAGAAAAAAAATGTCACTGATCAATATATGGTACATAACAAACCTTTGACCGCGGTATGCATCCAAAAGTAGACATCATAAGGCCTACTAAAATCAATATATTGTAATGTACGTGGTTGATTTATGTTAGTCAATCCCAAATCGTTTCAGATGTAAACATTTTATGTTTGACAAATGTGCTATGTACAAAATTTCCGATATATCATGCAACATTTTTCTGCAGGGAAAAAAAAACAATCACATAACATTACATGGTACGTAACGAATTACCTTTGACAGTCGACTTTAAAGCGAAGGTCTTGACAACGGTAGCAATGGACACCTTACCCTCGCTACAATCCCTCACCCTCTTCCTCCTTCTCCTCGTCCTCTTCCTCGCTGTTGTAGGGTTGACATTGTTGCGGCTGTGTTCTTCCTCTTCAAGGAAGTCGGCCCTACAACAACCTAGGAACGTCATGATTTTACCCTTCACAAATAAACTCTTTTTTGCCTTGTTTAGCTTTGATTACAAACTAACCATTCCTTGCCAAAATAGTCTCCTTAATGAAAACTCAAATTATCTTTCTAATAATCTAATTATTATCTTAATTAATTTTTGTTTTTATATAGTGGACATATTAGTATGTTAATTATATCATGGCCTGCAACTTTGTTTGATATAATAATCATGTATTTATTGGCTGCACGACCATAAAAGTCACCATGATTAAACATTTAAACAATAAATGAAAATATCAAAACAATAAGGATAAATTATTAAATAAAATACCCTTTGATTTTTTTTAATTTTTTTAATTTTTTTAATTTTTTGTGTGTCTTCTTTCTTTAGAATGATTATTAGTTGGCAATATACTGTTATATATGCAATTACTAGATGATTATTTGCTGTGATTATATGAATGGAAAGCTTAGTTTGCCTAGGTCAGGTTAACAAATGTAACCAACCTTGCTTTGAATAAAATAGCAATTCCATCATACACCAATTTTTTTTATTTGTTGGGTATAAGTTAATAAAATGTCTGTAAGACGAATTTATTAGATTCATGTTGTGTGACTAGAGCTAGACACAAGTGTTACCCGACTTGAACCCGCGCAAACCAGATCCAGTAGAACTCGAAAATGTTGCAAAGACAAACCGACCCGTTGATGATCTGAAACCCGGATAAACCCGATTAAGGCCGATCCGAATCGACCCAGTATATGCTTTGACCTGACCCAACCCACCTCGACCTCACAACTTACCTGACCCGAAAAATAACCCAAAAGTTGACCGATCCAAAAGAGAACTCGACATTAACTCGAAATATAACCTCGACATAAATGAAAAGTCAAAACGATAAAGACCAAAATAAGTGTGACATTGATACATGCTCAATAAACGTGATTCTCCTTTTTTTTCTTACTTATTAATCCATTCTCACACGGTTTATCGTGTCTTTACGTGCATTTTATACCCATATTTCCCGTTCTATTATGTTATGTCTCATTTTGTAGGAATTGAATCGGAAATGAGGAAATGGGAGCAAGTGAAGCAGGATTGGAATCTAAGTGATGAAGAAGAAGGGAAGAAATGCTGAAAAAGGCTGAGAAGTGTCTCCCAGCCGGTTGGAAGCCCCCCCTCCCCTCTATGAGCCAAGGTGGAATTTGTGTCAAAAGTTACATAAACCTCCCAGCCGGCCAGGCTACCGGCAGCCGGCTAGGCAGCTGGGAGTGCATGAAGAAGTTGAGAAATGAAGAATTAGAGGATGTGTTACAGAAGACTCCCAGCCGGTTGTCCATCAGCAGCCGGCAAGTCGGTTGTGCACACCTGATGATCAAATTATTCTTCAAACTTACAGAAGACTCCCAGCCGGCATGGCCACCGGCGGCCGGTCGACCGGTTGGGACCACTTTTACTCGCATTAAAGCCCATTTGTAATTTTGACCCATTTTTGTAAAAAAACTATAAATACCCCCTACCTAATTAATTTATACACACAACCCTAGATTTGAACTTAGCCTTATTTCATGCAAGCTTTCCCTAATCATTCCTTAATTATTCCTTAATCAAACCTTAATTACTTAGTGAAGTATCTTAGATTTAGTTAAGTTTCAATAGTTTACATTTGGGTAGTTGGCTTGTAATAGAAGATTTTCAAGGATCGCTTCATTTATTTATCAAAGACTCAACCTTTCTTCTTATTGTTGGTATAAATCTTCTCTCTTTTAGTTTGTTTGTCATTTCTTTACATTTGTTTACATTTATTTATTTTCCCATTACTTTCATACTTGTTGTTTCAACTTGTTCCTTGTTTACTATCATGCATAGAAGGTGTTTGATAGATTGTTTATGTGAAAGTTTATGCATTTCTTCATAAAGGTTCTACTTTTATGCCTAGTTGGTAATTGTAATAGGCTCATTAGTATTTCCTCATCTTTATTTGTTCATTTACATGCTAATTAGTGATTGTTCAATTTTCAACATGTTTAATTACCAAGTTTCAAACTTTATTGCTTGTGTTAGTTCAATAAACATGAGTAGTGAGTAGTTCTTTAACTAGGACTCGGTTTCCCCCAAATGAGTAGTTTATTTGATTGACTCCTTATATGATTAGTTGTTAGGGGAAGATTAGTAGGGGTTGGTCAGAGGATTTATTTGTTAATTTGGTTGATTGTGGGTAAAGTTTGGTTTGTGACCCTTGTCCACCAACGAGAGTTGGTTAGGTCGAGAATCGGATACCCATCTTTGATTTTTTGTCGACCCTAGTTGAGACCGAAAGGGAGAACTTGGGGAAGGGTGCCTCTAACCTTGGGTTTGAATTTGGCCTTCGAGAGGAAGAGTTGGATGACCCGGAATTGGTGAGGGATTTATGGACTTAGTCGGGGTAGGGTGTCTTAGGAAGGTGCGCACTTCTTGGGGTTACTCGGCCTCTTTCTAAGGATTCTAATCTTCGAGACCGAAAGGGAGAGGGATTAGGAGGACTAGTGTCCTAGTACGAACCCGAAGGGGGGTGCTAGGCGAGTTAGAGTCATCCCCCCCTTACATATCCCCCCGATAGCTAGTTAAAATGAGTCATGACGATAAACTACAAATGAATGGTGGAAAATCGGATCCTAGGCCTTTTTATCATCGAATACAACCTAGTTCATTTACTTGCTCTTTAGTTTAATTCAATTAGTTTGCTTACTTTTGTTAATTAGTTTAGTTAATTAGTCTAAGAAACCAAAATTTCATCTTTATCGATCTAGCTAAACTCTTCTACTTGAATTGTCTAGTATTGTTTGTTTCTCCTTGTGATTCGATCCCTAAGTGCCACAACTACACCGTGCACTTGCGGATTTTAAAACATACATCAGACATTATGAACAACATTTTAACTAACCTTATAACTTCGATGATAATGAACAAAACTCAATTCATACTGGTAAAATAATCAAAAAAACTCAACTCAATTGGATGATAAATTGATGAGCCAAGTTAAGCAAAACCCCGACATAAGTGATTCCGTTGTAAGTGAGATCGAAAAGTAGAAAAGCCAATAACTTTGATGTTTTATATATGATGAGTGACTCGCTAAAAACATCGCTATTTAAAGCGGCAAAATTAACAATTTATTACCTCACTAATTACCTACTAACTATTCAAAAGTAAAGTGGAAAGCAAGGGTCGAACCCAATGGAAGGGAGGTTTGTAGATGCATTGTAACACCCCCTTCTTACCCGGCCAAGGTAATGGGAGGATGTTACCATCTCAGTTTCCAGAGGCAGTGTTTCAAAACTCCAATCAAAGAACTACTTAAATAAATAACAAGTTTAGTGATTTACAAATGATTAAATGAATAACAAAAGTGAACTATACATAATATAACCTCTACTATATCAACTACCACTATGCAACTCGACTCCAAGTCCGAACTCATTCCGTCTAGGGCTATCAATGATATGAGTCGGCTCATTGAGCTCTCGGAATTGGCTCGGTCAAAGCTCGGCCCGTGCTCGGTCAAAACTAGCTCGAGCCTAGCTTGGCTAAATACGAACCGAGCCCAAGCTCAGCAAGGCCCAGCTCGGAATCTCCTTTATAATTTTTTTTTTGTACAATCTTTATATTGTAATATTATTTTTATTTCAAATTATATGTTATTTAGACATTTATATATGTATATTATGATATAATATATTTTAGTATTTTATAATTTAGTTATTTTTTAAAAATATTTATATTTAGTTAGATTTAAAAGGTGAGAAAGTAAAAATATATAATGACAAAACGAGCTCGATTCGAACTCGAGCCAAGCACGAGCTTAAATTTTTTAGGCTCGACGAGCTTCGAGCCGAGTCCGAGCTCATCTCGGCTCGTTTACACCTACTAGTTCCGTCTCCCGCGTGACACCAAACAAAACATGTAAACAAACTGCTCCCCATAAGCTTGGAAATATCATATGGATCGACACAGGCCACCCCGGAAATACATGACAATTTACACATAGCCACACACGGTTAGTTTCAATAATACAATTAAACACGAACGAAAATAGGCATGAAAATGAAATGCGAATATAAATGGACAAACACAAGTCTCTGATCACCAACACCCCGCAACCAACAAACCAGTACCAGGGACACATCCAAGATACCAATAGCTCGGTGACGGAACCGCAACACTGCCCACCAAAACAGCCAAACCGCAATCCGTAAAAAGGTACTCGGGACACACTCGTGGTACCGGGCCCGGACGCTAATCGGAACCCCTGTCAGACGACGTGTCTCAACCACACGTGTCCCTCCATAACTCAAGCCATTAATGTGCACATCCCTCTTGGAGTAGGAAGCTCCTAAAGGCGACCCGAGGGCAAGACGTTGTCCCAACCTCCCTATGTCTCCTCAACAACAATGTATCACCGCCACAACACCTCGAACATTCTCCACCATCGCATCTAACACAATATGCAATACAATAAGCCAACACATATTCTCACATATACAATAATTATCAAACATGCCTCTTTCTTATATGAAATGGATGCCAATTAAGCCAAGTACTCATGTGAACCAACAATCAAAAAGATATTTGAAGACATACTCCCCAATTAACATGTTATAATTCAACCCCCTCAATTATCACCATCTACTAAGACACAATCATTCAATTACATGTTATAATGCAAATCCTGCTATCATGAAACCAACATTAATCATCCATTATCATGCTACCATGAAATATTGACTCTAATATGAGACTAACAACATTTACCCACAACAATCGTGTTATAATGAAAGAACAACACAATAATGACATATGCAACCATTTATACTTACTGAAACTGAGTAGGATTAACCTACCTTTTAGCATACTCCAATTAGCACAAGCAAGAACACTAATCCTCCTCTAAGAAGCCATATCCTACAATTAATTAAGTAATACTTATCACAACCATATCCTACAACAATAATAATACTAATTAACACTTAAGTAACCCCCTTAATTAACCACAACCCTAATTAAATTATCATATGACAACTCTTCCAAAAATTAGGGTTTACTAACAAATAAGTAAAGGAAAAACGGTAAATATTAACTTACAAATGTAAACAAATGAAAATGATGAAACTTGAGTGTAAATCTTCAAAGGTGAGGTGAGATCTTGAGGGATAAGGTTATGGAAGATTTTGAGAGATTTTTGAAGATGTGAAGATAAGGTTTGGTGGGGAAATAAGGAAAAATCTGAAAAAGAGAGGAGTTAAAAGAGATAACGTCCACCCATCCTTACACACGCAAAACAAGGACAGCGACAAGTCACTTGGTCGAGTGCTCGGTTCACTCGGTCGAGTGAGCCAGCCACTTGGTCGAGTGACCCAACATCAGAAACTTTCACGATTGAGCATATGTTAATCGGTCCCTCACTCGATCGAGTGAGCTCTACTCGGTCGAGTACTCTGTTTACTCGGCCGAGTGTCAGCCTTAGGAACTATGGGATATTACATGTATTCAAATGTGTAAATAGAACGATTGCAATTAAACAAGAAGACAATTATGAAAAAGGGGGGGGGGGATTTTGAACTGGTTTCAAAGACAAATGTAAACAAGAGAAAACAACAAACAATCAATTTGTAAGGTGAAAGTTTATCAAAATTAAGAAGGGCTTAACCCAATCCCATTAGTGAACCTCTAATGGTTGATCTTTGACACAATCAATCTCCAATTATCTATTATTACCCTATTATGAAAGAAACCTCCTTAATCTTCTTAATAATGGTTAATGACAAGGAAATCATACTTAATCACTAACCCAACTTATCAACCAACCTAGTTAAAATCACATACATTGGTTAAATTAATAAGAAGTTAAAGCATGAAAGATCTAATAGGGGTAATTAAATACAATGAACACAATTAATGCTTAATTACAAGTTCATCCCTTTCTTATGAAGTAAACTAGGAGGAAATCACACTCACTAATTTAAACACAAGTTGTTACATAGATAGAAATTGTAAGGAGATCACATTTAACAATCCTAACAACAAAGAGATTAAAGAACTTAATAAGATTAAGTAAACAAGGAAATCACACTTAATAAACTCAATCAAATAAGAGTACCATAATCCAACATTAAAATTATACCATTAGCATTGGATTAAGAAGGGAGGTTAGTTCTCTATAGTAAATCTAAAAACACAATTAGTTTGATAATTATTCAAAATACAACTTGATTACAAAATAAATCCTAAAATCTTCAAAACTTAATGGTATTCATCTATATATAGTCCTAAACATAAAAAAAATCAATGGGCCTGAAGTAGGTGCAAGCCCGTAATAAAAAAGCGAGTTCTCCAGAAAAGGCGCACCATGCGCTTTTCTGGCCAAGAAAAAGCGCACCGTGCGCCTTTTGTGCTGGATGTCACTTTTTCTGAAGTCCATATCTCTCTCGTTACTTGGCCAAATTAGGCGTGTGACCTGCCATTGGAAAGCTAAGAACATAAGCTTTCACCTCCACTTGGCCTTGCATCGCTACGAGCTCTAGAACTCAAGATATACCTATTTAGTGGCACTCGTCCGAGTAGACCGAGTCACTCGACCGAGTGCACTGTGCAGTACCCGATAAATTTTTATTTCGACTCCTTAACCTAATTCATTCCTATCTTCTTCCATATCTCTCTAAACTCTCTCTCTTCTCTCTAAAACCACTCAAATACCTTTTCCATGGGATTCAAGCTTGCTTTAGAGGACTGTCCACCAACCCTTCCTTCCTTTCATCTATGTAAGTAAGATCTACCTTTTTCTAGTGTTTATAACCTTAACTTTTGGGAGTTTTGGTTATGGGTAATTAATTGATAATTAATGAGTCTAATATGGGTAATTAGTGGGTAATAATAAAGGGTTTTGTATTGTATAATAGTGTATGATGTATTGTGATAATATTATGTGACTTGTATAGGACGAGACAAGATTGTGTCAGATTCGAGTCGCTATTAAAGATTTGCTAAAAGGTAGGTTAATCCTACTCAATTTCGGTATTGTATATGTTTGTTAATGGTCATTTGTCATTACTTGCATTGGATGAGTCCTATTGCATCTCATGTTGGTAATTGAGGACTTGGAGAGTCTCATATGTGTCGAAATTGGCATTTATGGCATGTTGGCATATCATGTTGTATAGTGTATGTTGCATATTGTGATGGTTGCATATGTTGGAGGTTGGTAATGATATTGGGATTGTTATGGAGACGTAAGGCGGTTGGGAGACCGTCTTACGCTTGAGTCGCCTCTTGGAGTTTTCCACTCCAAGAGGGATGTGCACATTAATGGCTCGAGTTATGGAGGGACACGTGAGGTTGAGTCACGTCGTCTGGCAGGGGATCCGATTCGTTCTCAGGCCCGGTACCACCGGTGTGTCCGGAGTACCTCTTTACGGGCTGCAGTCCGGCTGTTTTGGTGGGCGGTGCTGCGGTGCCGTCACCGAGTTGTGGGTACGTCTAGGTGTGTCCCGGTACCGGTGTGGCGTTGGTGGAACTGAGTCTCATCCATGTAATTGTCGTATTGCATAATCGTATTTCATTTGTCATTTCTTACATGTTTATATTATTGAAACTGGCCATTTATGGCTATGTGTAAATTGTCACCTATTTCTGGGTGGCCTGTGTTGATCCATATGATATTTCTGATCATATGGGGAGCAGGTTATGTACAGGTAGAGGTGGCAATAATTAACACGACCAGAAAACACGACACAAACCCGATACGAAGTTAGCAGGTTAGGGTTGAGAGGTTGTGACCCATTTAAGTAATTGGGTTGACACGAACACGACACGAAACTTAAATGGGTCGGGTTAGAGTTGAGCTCTTTTGACACGAACCTGACATGAATAACCCATTTATTTAAAAGTGTCATAATAAATCTGGGATCAATCAATAATCCAACCAAACAAACTTAAAAATAACCATTCGCATTCATCATTTTTGGGATAATAAGGCTATAAAACTTAGCTTATTTATTAGTTTATTGGGTTAAACGGGTTAAAAATGACTTGTTACAAGATAAATGGGTTAAACAAGTCGGTTTGGGTTATAGAAAAATTAAATGGGTTGGGTTAGGGTTGAGACAAATGACCCGTTTATGTAATTGGGTCGGGTCAGGGTTGGGGTGGTGATGACTCGTTTAAAGTTGACACGGACACGAATACGACACGACCTGATCTGCTTGCCAGGTCTATGTACAGGTGGTGGTTGGTGTCACGCAGAAGACGGGACGAGCTTTAGACTCGGAATCGAGTCGGCATGAGATAGTTTTCTTTAGAGGGTCGTAGTAGCATGAATTGTATTCATTTATTCATTTGTTTACATTTATGTAATTCATTAAAGCATTATTTATAATAAATGTTTATTGATTGTATCTCTGAATCACTACCTCAGGAAACCGAGATGGTAACCCTCCAATTGTCTTTGCCGGATAATTGGGGTGTTACAAAGTGGTATCAGAGCGACAATTTTGGAACCTGAACCTAATGAACCAATTGGATCTAGGTGTGTCTAATAAAATGAACCCAACATGAGTACGATGGGGGTTCGGTTTTGGATGAGTAGGCGCCCTTATGTCAAAACTAGTGCATATAAACTCGGTTGGTCACCACGTGGGTGGATGCGAGTGCAGGTAACGCTATGTGAATCATGGTATAGTTGTATGTATGTCGTTATAATGGATGCGTCCTTATAATGTGTGTGTGAATATATGGCATGGGATATGATAATCAGGGGAGTTGTATGAAGTTAGTATGGGTGTAACACATTTCGGGAGAATTGTGGTATGTGGATACATAAGAGTCATTAGTTCCAAATTTTGACATGTAAATTGTCATGCGTATGTATGAATTTGCTATTGTTATTGTAACACCCCAATTATCCGGCCAAGATAATTTAAGCGTTACCGTCTCGGTTTCCCGAGGCAGTGTTTCGGAGATACAATCAAGAAGCCTTTATTTTAAATAATGGTTTAGTTAATTACTGTTGAAATATATATTTATATATGTTTGTGTTTTGATGATGACAAGTATACAGTTGCTCTTAATCGTGTGCTTAGTTTTTATAGTATGATTTAAATATTATTCAAGAACTGGGATTATGTCAAAGTCAAGCAAGCTTCATGATCAAGCGTCTAATCAAGGATCATAAAGATGAAGATCAAGGAAAAGCTTATATGGAAAAGATGAAGTCCAT
>VHZZ01000942.1:111365-131574 GCA_009801015.1 Silene noctiflora
TTATGCATAAAAGAAGATATGTTTAACTACCTCGTTTACAACATTCATTCTTAGGCTAGGGCATCTTTGACTTGTCTTCTTCTTGATTGTCTTGTATCTTGATTAGCTTGTGGATTGATCATTGAATGTTTTGTTTTGCTAAACAAATTAACTAAGAGGCAAACAATTAAAGACAAATGAAAAACTTGGCATCATCAACCAATGTGTGTTCTAACAGTAATCCTCTTGTCCTGGATATTATATGGTTATAGCGACTATATACATCAAAATGTTTTATTAATTATCTATAATGTTCTCGTCCAATTCAATCTCGAGGTGATAAGAAGTTAAAAATAACTCGTCTTTTCTACTCATGTGGGTTTTATTTGACCCATCCCAAATAAAAATTTGTGAAATATAAATCAACTCGTTAATAGATAATCCAACTGACATCACGACACATTATTATATCACACTTTAAGACGAGCATATTGTCTTTTGCTTACTTCCGGTGAGTCAAAAACATGTCTACAAGTCTTTTCCACTCAAGCTCTAAAAAAAATAACATAACTCAGTAGTCATACATAACCAACCATTGACATAGACGTCGTAAAAAAAAAAAAAAAAATGGTCTGAAGTGGTACATCATAAATAAATCGCACATAGTAATACTTCTTCAATGTTCCGTTAATTACCTTAAGAGTACGACTGTAGCCAAGCTTCTTCCACTCAAAAACATCTCACTTAAACCAAGATCAAATTCTTTCTCAATCACAATCCGTAAATAGTGACGAGAATATGGATTAATTTACGTAATTTGTAAGCCAGAGGGTTATGATAACATAAGTTTCCATTTAATCTTTTCCCTTTTCACAAACCAAAATAAGGCATACCAGTACGTGATCATAATTAAAATATACGTATTTTAATCACTTAATTAACCCAAATTAGAGGTGGTCAAAGGGGGTTCATATTATTCCAATATTACCTAGGCAAAATCATAGCCTTAAGTGGATACTTCATAACCATAGTAAAAGCGAATGTTTCAGTCGGGTCGGGTAAGCTGCCCGAAACCGGAACCCACTTAAACGAATGCACCATCCTAGCAAGCAACAATGCAACATGTAACGTGCCTAATGTCCAAGCCGGGCAGATTCTCCTGCCCGCTCCAAATGGTATCATCTTAACACCCTTATTACCCGTCCAATCCACTTCAAACCCTTCACCACCCGGTAAGAACCTCTCGGGTCGGAACACATCCGGGTTAGGCCATATGGCCGGGTCTTGGGTCATCCAAGCCGTGTAAATTTCAACATTGGCGCTTGAAGGTATGGTGTAGCCTCCTAGGGTTGTGTTTTCCGAAGCTGCGTGTGATAGGAGGAAATGACTTGGTGGGTGCCTTCGGAATGTCTCTTTTATTATCGCGTTTAGGTATGGCATTTCCTCAACCTGTGGTTCGGTGATGACGTCATTTTCTCCAACCTTGTTTACTATTTCTTCGTATAACTTTTGTTGTATCTACAATGGTACAACGAAAAGTAAGTTTCTTATAAAACATTACTCGGTATTATAATTATAAAAGATCGATATTAAATCAATTTATAAAAGATGAAAAAATATAACATGTTGAGCTAGTATATGTATAATATTTTCTAACCAGTAATTATCGTGTGAGACGGTTTGAGTGTATAAAAATCACTCTTTTATTCATAGCAATAAATGAATGAATTTTTACAAAAAAGAACCGTCCCATGGTGAAAAACCGTTTTATTCTAAAATTTGTGTTTCGTAACCAATATTTTTCCATACAACTCTATTTTCTACCCCTTCTATCCCAGTGAATAGTTTACATTTGCTTTATTTTGTAAGGGAGAAATAATACAAATATAAACTATTGACATAGCTAGTAATAAGTTGAAAATGAAATATGATGGGTGAAATTTAAGACGTAATAAATGTACAAATGTTATGTGGATAAAATTGCATACCACTCGTATAGTGTCTATACTCTATACGACAATAAATGGTCATTTAAAGAAATATATGTCGTCAAGTCTATTTGGTCAAGGTACAAATATATTCTATTTTGGTCAAGTTTTTAATGAAAAAGTCAAGATTTTTG
Source organism: Silene noctiflora (assembly GCA_009801015.1). Lineage (NCBI taxonomy): Eukaryota > Viridiplantae > Streptophyta > Magnoliopsida > Caryophyllales > Caryophyllaceae > Silene > Silene noctiflora. The sequence continues at coordinate 113,467 of VHZZ01000942.1, forward strand.
ACAATTTGCCACCTTGCATTATTCTAAAATTCAAATGGTCTTGCTTCAGACGGGCTATTTTGATCTGAAATAATAATGCGGGATTTTATAATCATTTTATGGCTAAATTCAATTCAATACTGATTAAATCATGTGATAATAAGGTCTTTCAAGTTGCAAGTAACGTATATGATTATTGTTTATAATATGAATGTATTATTTCGGATTAGCTTACTGTTTTTGTGAGAAAATAAATTAAAACGATGATTTTTTCTTAAAGTTTTGGTTGAGGGGGGATTTGTAGGATAGGAAGATTAACAATAATTCTCCTTTCCTCTGGTCGACTTTTCTTTGCTTTTAAATTGTTGTCGGGACAACACAAAAAGTCAAATTATGTCAATGTATGACATACTATAGTCTTATACTCCCTCCTATCCGCTATTTTCTTCCCTATTTCCTAAAACGGATTATTCAAGTTTTCTTCCCCTTTCTATTTTTGGTAACAATTTACTCTTATTTTATCCATCCCTCTCTCCTATCACCAAACCCCACCCAACACTTTTACTCTTATTTTATTCATCCCTCTCTCTTATCACAAACCTCACCCAACACTTTTACTCTTATTTTATTCATTCTTCTCTCCTATCACCAAACCCCCACCAACTTTTTTACTCTTATTTTATTCCTACCCCTCTACAATCCCCCAACCCCACATTTTCTTTTATCAATATAATACTTCCTCCCTTAATCCCCGTGCCCACTTGAAAGGGGAAGAAGATAGTGGATTGGAGGGAGTATTATATTATATTATATGCTTTATAGATCATTAGTTACTAACAACATTAATTATATTGTACGGAGTATTATACAACGGTTTTACATCAGGTTAACTATTTATGTACAACTTAGAGGATGATTATATTGTGTTAAGACTTCTAGTACTAATACCCTTTATGCCAAAATGGTAAAATGGACTAAACATAATTTAACATGCTCCAAATGTCATGAACATACAATAATTTAGATATCTAATTCTTCTTTATTATCGCAGTCAATTAATTTAAACGGGTTTTTCGATAAATGATAACTCCCAAATGGGAAGTTTGAATGTTATGCGACCCAAATAGAAAAATAAATAATACTCTGTATTTAATTATGGGAAATGATAAATAAAGCCATTAAGGCTGTATTTAAGAAGCTAAAAAAGGAAACAAATTCTTAATAGAAGCATTAATTGCATTGATGAATGTGTCATTAGGTTCTTAATTCCAAAATTAATACCAAATTTAGAAGGTATTTAATGCTTAAATACAACCCTAAGGGCTGTATTTATCATTACCCTTTAATTATAATAGACGGGTGGCTATTTAAATAAATAATTGATTTTCTTAAAAAAGAAAGCTCAGAAGTTAAAAAAACATACCCCTTGGTCCAGCACAAGGTGGAGAAGGGCCCACTCAATGGCAGTAGCACTAGTGTCCGTTCCGGCATTGATGATCTCCGAGCACAAGGTCACCAGCTCAGGCTCACTGATCCCACCAACCCGGCCCGGAACATCAAGGCCAAGTAAAGAATCCACATAGGCAGCCCCAACCGGGCTGACCATCTCGAGCGGGCCTAAGCTAGTCGGGCCTGCATTACCCTCCACAAAAGCCTTTCGGGCCTGAACAAGCGGGCCCAATATCTTCATTTGCATCCTCCTTAGCTCCTTAGCCCGTCGGAGTTGGCCCGTTAATGCAAACAAAGGGGTTAAAACGGGTAAAAAATCCGGAAGCTTAGGTAAAGTCATAATCATAACTTCTTTTAACACACTCTCAATGTTTTTTACCCACTCCTCGGTAATTTTTGCACCAAAACAAATGCATATGATAATGCTACATATTGTAAGTCTACAATTACTCATAACCTCAACTACATTGTTATTCTCATGGGCCTCATTTTTTAACCGAGCCATATGGTTCTTCATAGCCCATTCCCTAATCCACCCACATTGTCTAACCCGGGCCGGGCTCACGACCTCGGTTGCGAAGTTTCGTCGTAAGGCCCGCCATGAGGGCCCGTACTCAGCCGAGTTGATAGCACACTTCCCGATGCTGAAGACAAGTCGAGTGGGGGACTCGGCTGGACGGCTCGCAAAGAGAGGGCCTCGACCGACTAGAGCCTCGTGGATGAGGTCGGGCCCGGTGATGATAATGAGTGTACGTTGGCCCATTTGCATGGTGAATATGGGCCCATAATGTTTACGTAGGTCCTTGACAATGTACATGAAAGGCCGGTTTTGGAGGATGACTTGGAATAAGTTGCCAACTATGGGCCAACCGGGTGGGCCCGGAGGTAGGTTTTTGGGTCGTGTCGTGGCGGTTGTGGTAGGGAACCGGACCCACCATAGACGGAGGAGTATGACTACAATGGAGAGTAGGAAAATGTCTAAGATATCCATGTCTTTTTTTTAGAAAGGGTTTGTATGTGTGAGGAAACTATTTGGTATAAACCCTAAGGTTTAGGAAAATAGCTTCTTTTATATTGATGAAAAATATTTGTATTTTTTTTTTTAAATCTTATGAGGTAGATAACTTTTTTTCTTTTCTAATAAAGACACATTATTGTTTGACTATGGAGTTTAGAACACTATGTACTAATGTATTTATTATTGCTTCTTAATTTTCAAATTTAAATCATTTACTACATTTTAATTTAAAGAGTCTCGTATACTTATGATATCGACGAGATTTGAATTCAGTCATAACTATTTTATCAGGTAACATTTACATTATCTCTAAACACCCAAGATTTTATGCTTTTAGGCCACTAATATTACGATAGTAAGGTATGTCATATTGTCGTGAGTAGTGGCAGTGGAGTTGGGGGGTTAGCAAGGCGCTCACCTTACTGATAAGATTTTCAAAATTCTTAATTAAGTTTTGAAATTATTTTCGAATGTACCTCGTAACATCACTTTATCGGCCCTCTTAAATTTTCACTCCACTACCAGTAATTTGGCAAACAAATTATATTTGAATGAATGAGCTTACTATCTACCATTCAACCAACGGTAGTTTGTATTGAATAATGGATAGTAATAATAGTAATAATACTCGTACGTACAACATATACATTAAAAGCATATTGTATTTACTGAGGTTATTTACTTTGGTGTCTCTAGACTCCCTAACATATCACTACATCAGTCATGAGGAGTCATGACTATACCATATTTTAGATTGTTGTCATTAATGTAGTTTCCAAAATAAATGAAGCTTAGCCAATTTTGGAACATTGTTTCCTCCTTTATTTTTGTCACATTTTAATATTTTGTCTTCACAAATTCTCATTTGTAATGAACATATCCATTGTGAACTTGCGAAGTGTCAAGTATAAAGTATATGGGTAGATAAGACAAAAGTCTGTTTTGTCTTATCTAACCCGGTCACATGAATAGTACTTAACTCTGTCGCAAGCTTGTGACGAATATGCTCCTCGTAATAATCTTATACTTGTTGGTCAACCTCGTGAAGGTTTTAATTTGAACACCCTTTGACTCAGGATTCATATAGAATAACAGTGTACATCACTCACAAGTCACATCATATAAACAAATAATTGATTATCCTCCAAAAAATATTACAATGTGTGGTTTACTCTTTGTGATTATTCATAGAAATCGTTTTTATTTTAATGCAAGGTTGATAAAGTTAATTATACGTAACAAAAACTAGTAATGGAAGAGGAGTTGCGAGATCTCGATCTCAACTTAATTAAAACCGTTTTAAAACAAGATTTACTCGATAACATATTATAGTTGGTCTCTACATTGGCCTTGTTATCACTTTCGAGTAGGTGACTTAAGGTTAAGTCGTGTTGGGCTCACTAAGCTACAACGTTGTTAATCTTCAAACAGTCTGGTTTACGACCGTCTTAACTTAAAACTTACTCATCAACATGTTAGACTTAGTATTATTTTTCTAGTAATGCCTTAATTAACACAAGAAGGAAGGAACTAATAGACATGTTATTTGCTTGAACGGGTCATGATTAATAAGTTTTTTTTTTTTTTTTTTTGGCGACGGTAAAAAGAGTTCATACAGATGGCATTTAACTCATTTGGTCAAATGCACTTATTTTAATTAAACAATACATACGAGCATAACGGTAAATACATTGGTAAGGAAAAACTTGTTAGTGGTGAACGGACTGCTGAACACGAACTTCAACCTCTCTTTTCTCTACATRCCTCACATCTTCCGAGAACAAATGAGTCTTCCGAGCCGCCAAGAAAAGTCAAGGTGTACTTACGCCACAAGGACGTAGAAAAGAAAGGTGGAATGCCGACCACGAAGGGTGGCCTCCAAAGAAGATGAATCTCCTACACCTTGTAACACCTTCCCTGCGAACAAGAATCTCATAGCCAAGGACAGTAATATAGTAGAAAAATAGCGAAAAGGAAGTCACATCGATCAATTCCCAAACCAACGCCATCTCACAAGACGAGATGGACACCACACAAACCAAATGTAAAATTACCACCGCGATTAACACAAAAGAGAAGCGTCCTAGGAAGTATCCAACATAGACTGAATACAATCTCATCTTTTTATTACTTATACAAGAGATTATTATTAGGATCGCAGTAAGAAACAAACGACAATAGAACAGCAGCATGAGAAAAGAGTTGGGACCACCGAATCCAACCGAACCAACATCACTGCCACCCCAACTCCGACCTACCAAATCACACCTCAAACGGAAAAAAAAAACACAAGACACTAACCCACACCAAAAACCCCTTCAACGAAGACCTCACTCTAAACCGTAAACCGAAGGCGGCAGCAGACACAACAGAGACTTCACAAAAGACGCAATAACCCAACGGCCACCAGGAAAACCATTAAAAGACACCCAAAAAACCAAACGAAACCTCCCAGGACCACCGCCATGCATGCAAAAAGTCCAAACCAAGGACAGCACTAACAGAAACTAGTGACACAGAAGAAGGGCCAATAGGTGGGGGAAAAGGGGGGAACACCATATCGGACCCCAAACCATCTTCACATAGGACAACAACAACGCAACAAGATGAGCTATACTCATCGACACGAACCGACACAACAAAGAAAATGAGACGTACCAGGGGTGGGGGAATGGGGGGATCACCCCTGGGTGACCGACACAACAAAGAAAAGGAGACGTACCAGGGATGGGGGGAATAAGGGGATCACCCTTGGGTTGCATGCACAGAAAACGGCGACAGGACGAGGAAGCGGAGGGACAGGAAGAAAATGGTTCATAGAGACAACCACCGACACAACCAAACAACAAGAGGCCAAAAACGGATTTGTTCTGGCAACCGATCAAGAAGCCCAAGACAGACTGAACCGAAGCGTCGAAGCAAACAAAACAACCACAAGACAAGACGAAGCAAACAAATCGTCATGTGGGGAACACTGCTCATAGCAACAACAGGTGCCAACCGCAGATCCGCCAAAAAGTGGGCCGACGAAAGAGTGAAATCAAACAAAAAAGGGGGTTAAGCGAGGAGGGAGATGTGACGAATCGCCGGAGATAGGCCAAAAGGTGGTCCCATCTCCGACGATAAGGTTGAGGGAGAAGGGAGGGTAGTGGGTGGAAGGTAGAGGCGGCGGAGCAAAACAAGGGGGTTAGGTTTTGTTTTCTTTTTTTAAGAGAGGGGGGATAGCTTTTTTCTAGAGAGATAATAGCTTTAAGCCTTTTAAGAGCAATAAGATGTCTGTGATTAATAAGCTAAGGACTTGTAGGACTCTAGAGTTGTAGTCATTTTCTTTTATTTGGCTAATGGTAAACCAAAATTTGGGTCGAGTTTATATGCTTCAACCCGAAGTAGAATTCTGTGTTCACGTGCTTGTTGGGTTAGAGATTCAGCGAATTACATGTTTGTCAAGGTAAATTTTGGAAAATACATTGTCTGCCTCTATTTTTTCAGGTTTTGTGACCCCAAGCAATCCGTGAATAATGGGGGTCAATGAAAAACTCTAAAAAATTGGCATTGCTCTGTAAAATAAATGAAAATCCTTAAATCTAAATGGTTGATTGAAGGTAGACCTGGCAAACGGGTCAATCGTGTCGGCTCAATTTTGGATCGGGTCATTTTGGGTCCGTAGATTTCGGGCCGGGTCGGGTCATTTGGGATTTAGGTCATTCTCAGGTCAACTATTATCAAGTTATTTATGGATAATAATTAGTTTGCAACAATAAACTTCCGAGTCGACTTATACTAGGTCAGGTCAATTCGGGTTAGGGTCTAGTTCGGATATTGAGTTCGGGTGTCGGGTTATTCGGATCGGATCAATTTTGACAGGTCTAATTGAACGTCCATCCTCCCGAAACCCGAAAATTTTCATGGACCCCGAAGGTATAAGGTCCAAAGTTCTTTTATGGGCTTTCATAATAGACTACAATCTTTTAATTTATTTTCTTTTCAACAAACTTCATCAATTTTTTGACCCGTATCAAGTTACAAACATGTCCGTACACCAAATTGCAATTCCCACACCCAATTTCGCGCCAACGCTCTTATCTCACCGAACAAGGACCAATCACCGCCTGACACGTGTTACTCCGACGACTCTCCAGCGTAATTTATCGGCGACCCTTTTACGAAACGGCAATTGGGCTGCCGTTGCTTCTTCTTCTAGCTCAACAATTGGGTACCTTTAATTTCATCAATGTTTCAATTTTTTTTGTATTTTAATAAATAATGTTACTTTATTTTAATTGTGTTTTAATTGGTTTGTAATCTTGTAGTTTTGTTCAATTAATTGGGACTTTGGGGACTTCTTGGATGGTTGATTGGATAATTGGATTGATTATGAAGTGTAATTTGAGTTTAATTAATTTGTGTGTTTTGATTAGATGTGACTAGGGTTTTTAGGTTGGCTTAATACATTTCTGTTTATAGAGATATATACTGCATCCGTTTTGATCATTTGTTTACATTTTTTTTATTGTTTGTGAGAAGTAGTTTAATCAAAGGTAAACAAATGATTGGGAGAAAGGTTAGTATGTGGAATTATAAAGTCAATTTGGGCTTTTCTAATGATTAATTGGATAATTGGAGTGATTATGAAATGTAATTTGATTTTGGCAAATTTGAGTTTAATTTTGATGAATTTGTGTGTTTTGATTAGATGTAATTAGGGTTTTATGTAGCAGTAATACATTTGTTTTGATAGAGATGTACGTGGAATTATAAAGTGAAGATAGGAGTGTGATATATAGGGTTTATTAGGTTTATGTATTGATCATTATTAAGATGTAATGGATTCTTTATTTAGTCAGTGGCGGAGCCAAGCTTCGAGTTTTGGGTGTTTGATAGTTTGAAAATTTAAAGGAGTGTGTGGGGGTGTTATGTGTTAAGTTAGTAATGCAATGGAGTAACTTTGGGAAAAATCGAAACTTTTAACTAAGCAAAAAAATCAAATTTAGCTAACATGGGAGATGACAGCCCATACTAGTTACCTCGCTTTGCCGTTGCATTTAGTACATTAAGCTGGAAAATGAGGGGAGTGAGGAGAGGTAGCTGGAAAAGGAGGGGAATGAGGGGAGAGAGGTGGTGGTGTTAAAGTTAGTAATGCAATGGAATTACTTGAAAAAAAAAATCGGAACTTTTAACTAAGCAAAAATCAAAATCAAAATTTAACAAACAAGGGAGATGGCATCTGTACTAGCTGCCTCACTTCGCCATTGCATCTAGTACATTAAGCAGGAGAGTGAGGGGAGTGAGAGGGGTCAGAAGGAAGGGGGTGTATTTGGTTACATTAATGGTGTGTCAAGTGTTTATAATGGGGTTAATCTGACAATGGTTATTAGTGACTACCTCTTTCATTCGGAAACACATTACATGAATATGTGAGGATTACAACCCTCTCTCTCTTATTGCATTCTCTGCCATTCCCCTCTTAGTGTTACTCGTAAAGACCTCATTACATTGTTTAGAAATGAACCCTTGTTACACAATCTGAGATATGGAGTGTTTGCTATTAGACATTGTCACTCCCTCTCATTTTCAACCTTATATCTACTCAATGAGTAAATGTGAACCACTGTTCTGCAATGGTGATTACGCCTATTAATACGCCCTATAATGCAATGTATTGGAATACATAACTTTGATAAAGCTTGATTGGTATGTATCCGAACTTGTTATTACACAAGTGCTGATTACTTGTCAGATGTTTCAACATGATCTCTTATAAGACAATGTCATTTAGCCAATCTCTTACAAGTAACCATGATTGTTATAACATGCATTTTGATGAAGCTTTGATTTTTTTATCGATGATTGGTTTACAAAGTGTGCTGTCATATATAAGTTCCCTGTACGGAAAAAATAGGACCTTTATTTCGTATTAAAACTGAAGTATAATAATTGGATCGAAAATCAGGGCATGTTGGTTTACTTTGATTTTAAACTCGAGTCTTCAAACAGTGGGTATCACTGTGTGGATTTAGAGGAAAACAGCTTAATCCCAGCTAGCGCATTAAGTTCCTTAATTGGCTTAGGTAGTGCTTAGCATTTTATGAAACATAGGCCACGTGTGACCAACTCTTTTTCTATTGCCTGAACTATCGTCATTTCCTGTCAGATATCCAGAATATGATCGCCTGTTTCCCCGTCGTTCAACAGATCTCCCGCCAAGAGTTGAACACTTAGTTGTTTTAGAAGAAAGCCGTGTTTGTGATTATATTAGCAGGACATTGGATCTTCCACCTCTGTGAGTGAGGCTGTAAGCTGTTATTGTCTTCTCATTGATTTTATCGATGATGATACCTCTTTACACTTGTGAGTTTTGAGGGTCTAATGAAGATATTAATTTAAATAAATTTTTTAAGGTATGTTGCTGACCTCATACGTTTTGGAGCTGTTCATTATGCACTTGTACATCCTGACCCTCCAGCAACTGCTACACTGGAGGAAGTCAAAGTATACAAGAAGTTTACTTCTCCTGGTTTTCTAAGAAACCGGCAATCAATCATAGGAAAAACCATTCGTGAAGCACAAAAGACCTTCAGGATTACCCATTCTGATGAAATGGTTGAAGTTGGAACCTACTTGCGTGTATATGTACACCCAAGACGCTTCCCAAGGTTTTTGATATTAAAATTGTGATTATTTCTTGTCCTTTCATTATTATGTTTTACTATATGTAAGCTGATTTTTGAGTTTCTATCAGGTGTTATGAAGTTGACTGGAAGTCGAGAATTGTAGCCGATACTGAATCATATGTGGTTCTGGACAAGCCTGCTGGTACATCTGTATGTAACCAACTCTTGGGACTTCACAGCTGAACAACTGTGATATCTTACTCTTTTTGTCATATACAAAAGTTAACTTTTATGTCAAAAACTTTTTTTTTTGGGTATATGCAAGTGGAGTTTGGACTAGGGACGTAGGGAGTCGCCTGCTCAATCTCCAACACACAACACCCCAAAAAACTAAACATTTTAGGTGAATATGTTAGTAGAATATGGCAGACATCTTGTTATTCCTGTTAGATAATTTTTGCTAGAAGCATTGAGAATTCTGTTCGTAAACTAGCTTTATAAGTCTTTGACTAATGTCACTGGGCTGAAATTAGGCAATCCCAATGCCTTTATCGGTGCTTACCTTTTTATGGTGCTTAACAGTTTATGATTACAGTGTTCTGTTATCTTTTGCCAAGCTATCATCTTTCCTTATATGCTTTCAATTCTCTGAATTATCCTCTTTGTTGTCCATGGATAATATTTGTACTGCTCTATTTATCTTCTGATTGGTACCTTCATGATACCTTGTTCAATCCTTTTCCTTTTTGCTTAGGTAGGAGGAACGTCAAACAATATTGAAGAAACTTGTGTGAACTTCGCTTCTCGTGCTTTGGGTTTGAGTAGCCCCCTCTTGACTACACATCAGATTGATAACTGCACTGAAGGATGGTGATGATACACACTAACTTTTGTGATATCTTTTTCTAAACAAATTTTGCACACTGCCTCATGTTAAATACCTTTCAGTGTTGTGCTCGCCAAAACTGAGGACTTTTGCTCTGTTTTTCATTGGATGATTAGAGTAAGTTTTCGGTATCCTGAACTAAACGAATTTCACTATTGTAGTAGTAGTCTGCTGTGAAACCTGATTAAATGGGGATCTGACTTGTAGTTATTTGTTTAAATTAGGAGAAAATGGTAGAGAAACTTTATCTTGCTCTTGCTGCTGCTCCTGTATCATGTGGAGTGATCACTCACTATATGCGTCCGTCTAAGCTTGCACCACGAATAGTCTCTGAAGGCAAGGATGCCTAACCATTCCAAACCTCTTGCTATTTGTGTGAATGTCATATCGTGTGCGGATATAGTTCATGTATTCTGCAATGCTGCAAAAATTCTGCTCATAGGTGCTGGCATTTGGCATTCATTTCTCTGGGGTGGATTTAAGGGTTGTGCATCATATTGGGATCTGGTTTCATAACATCAATGTCACCTTTCAGGCCAAGTTGGATTAAAACCGAGTCATTATTAGATCGTGTCAGTTATAGTAATAGGTGGGATTGGGTTTCTGAATTCAGGCCAACTTTTGCCAGTTTTACACAGCCTTGTTGTCGTCGTTGTCAACAGCACAAGAGTTCTGGCCGTGCTGATGTTAAAGTGTATAATGAATACAGAATATATGGAAGGATGGCAGTTGTGCCAACTTGAAGTTTTGGAATGCAATGAAGTTCCCTGGCCAACTCCTGACATTGAAGCCAAGTATCAAATCAAAGACTGTGGATGGCCAGGAAAGAAATTCGCCTACGAATGTAAAATAAATCTATTGACAGGCCGAACCCATCAGGTAAACATTACACCAATCTTAATTTCTATTTTTTTCCCTGGACTAAACACCAGTACGTAATTGTGAGGTACTGAGGTTGGGTTTGATGGCATCACCAATCTCACTAAGATATAGCCTCTCGTTTACGGTGAAAAACGGAACTATTAGTTATTAGCATTGTTTGTTGATCACAAGTAGGTTAAAATTATCCCTAAATGCACGCTGTTTCAATAAGAATATGTTACTGAATGAACCGGTGCTCTATTACTCTAAAAATTACCCTGGGGCTATGGACAGATTCGAGCACAATTGGCTTCTTGTGGTGCCCCTCTGATCGGAGATTCAATGTATATGCCAGCTGCCCGTGAAGCGTTAAGTGACCCCGGAGTTAATCCCTTTGGCAAACAGAAGATGAAATATGCTTGTGAAAATGCCGAGAGAATTGCGATTGAGAAGTGGACTTCTCTGCATGGGAAGGAGCCTAGCATAGCTATCGGTCTTCAAGCATGTCAAATTTCATGGGACAATGATGAACGTTATTATGACGCTGGATTACCCTGGTGGAGATAATGATTCTTCAGAAATTCTGGTGGTTTGGAGAGGAGTGAGATCCCATTTCAAAGGAGCCCAGGTTGGTGTTTTTCACTTCTTATGTTTATTAGGTCATTTTCCCATTCATACCTTAAACTTGAACTTGAACTTGTGTATTAGCGTATATACTGATCTTGATTGCTGAAATGCTTAGATCCTTGCTAGTTACTACTTCTTGATGTTTTTCATGGTACTTCATTTCTGCGGTTGGTGATCTTCCCCAATTAGCTACTCTTATGGCTCTCTGAGCCGGGGATAATTGTTGCAAGGTTTTGGTTATGGTCAGTAGAGAAAGCAGATGAAAAATAGGTAATAAGTACCCTATAAAGGGGTAATACCGTAATAGTTACCACCTGTTGACTAAGGGTAATGCATTACTCTTGTATGGAAGCAATATTTTCGCTACCCTTCACCATGCCTTTATTTTCACTTCACCGCCACATATCTTTCCTATTTGCGTTTGTTTTGACTGCCACTACTCTCGTAAAAATTACCCTTTTATCCAAAACGAGGCCTGAGTCTTTCATTTGCTCAGAATTCCTTACTAGCCTTCCACTGTAGTACCATCAACCCAAGGCTCGACAATGTGACCAGTTTTGAGTGGAGCTTAGGTGTTGTCGAGTCTATGAGCCCTCAGGCTCATTACTCAGTGTAATACAGTAATACTATCTGTAAATTCATTTCCTTCATATTTCCTCGCCTACTTTAGGAAAAATTAAGAACGACCACTTAATACATACGTATTTCTGTGTAAAACCCATCTATTTTTATGAAGCGACTATCTTTCAACAACATTTTGTTGTGACCTTCGTCTTTTGTTCGATTCTTTGCTTGAATTAAGGTAAATGATTAACCATGTTATATCTCTAATCACCTATTAGATTACCGTACGCCCTAGTGATCAGTATAACTTAATTACATAGTGGTCATTTGTAACAAAATATATGACTTTAAATCAGTCCCAAAAGTGTCATTATCATTATTTATCTAACTATGATCTGGTTTGATTTCATTTCCCGTGAATGCTTTAGCATTCCGCCAAAAGTCTTTTAATGAACGTGACTTTACTAAATCAGGTTCACTATTTGACCAAACAAACTATTAGCATTATGTAAAAGTAATGGTAAATGACAGGCAGAGGGTGAAAGCTTCATGATTGACAATAAATGGCTGAGAGAACATGAACGGCTGAAACATTACAAATGAACAATTATAACTTGAATGTGACTCAAATTTTCTCTTAATGATTAGCAGGCAATTATTTATGATATGTTACTATCAAATAGGTACTCAATACAAAAAATTCTGAACTGGCTGTGATAATGCTTCTTTTGTTCCGTAGTGATCGTATTTGATTTTCATGGCTAGTTTGTAGTTTTGTACTTCCTCGGTTCCACTAAATTCCTACGTTTAACAAATTAACAAATTATGTGAACGAGATTTTGAAAAATATAGTGTACCCTGGAGCCGAGGATGGTATATTGTTATTGGACACTCCCCCATAAAAGGACGACCAATTGTCTCTTTGCACGACCAATTGTCATTTTTGCTGTTCGTCGTTTTATGGTGTACTCTGTACCCGAGGATGGTATATCGTTATTGGACACCCCCCAAAAAAGGACGACAATTGTCATTTTTACATGGTTGTTCGTCGTGTTATTATAGGTGTGGCCGTGTGGGCCCAGCCATTATTGGCCGCTCGACCTGTATCTTAACTTTGGGAAAGCTTAGACCTTGTATGCATTATTGGATCTAAGAATAATTGACAGTTCGATTGATAATTTATAAGCTGATATTAAATCTGTGTCATCAATTCTATCATACTGATTACTGAACATACTGCATAATGAAACCTGATCAAATCAGTGAAAGATTACAACTTTCTTACATTAGGGTATTCTTCACTGTATCGTTCCAATGTTCTGAGATTTTTTTACATTTATTTTTTGCTTACTGCAGAAATGACATGGATATGTATTTGTCTTAGGACTCTCCTAATGACAACCACTCTTTTTCATTTCCCGACTTCTTCAACATTAGCAGTTTCTTGTGCTTTGAAATGAAATCTTTGTACCATTTGACGGACTTCTTCGCTGTTCTCCTAAGTGTTGTATAATCAACATGATATAGTCCGAATCGCTTGGTGTATCCTTCTAACCATTCGAAATTGTCAAGTAATGACCAGGCAAAGTATCCCCTGACGTCTGCTCCATTCCTGGTTGTGTGTTATTTGGTAGCATGGTACATTAGATGGTAGGAGGAAAGTAGAATATGAACGATAGGCGTCCTATTAGATGAAATGATTGCATACCGAATAGTCGTAAGGAGTGCATCCAAATAACCCGCCATGTATTCCACTCTCTTAAAGTCATTGAGTAGTTCACTGGTAGAGGTATTTCGATTACTTTCTTGAGCAAATCCTGAAAAAGATGAAGAGTTCTTGGACGTAATTTCATCGTAAAAGTATCCCTCTGAATCTTCAGATACTAGTTGAGTTATTATTTTCGAGGACTTACCATTTTCTGTGATGTACATGGGTGTATTGTTGTACCTTTCTTTCACATAGGTAACTATGTTCTCCATTCCTTGTGGGTGGATGTAGAGCCAATCCATAGCCGTCTTTAAGTAAATTGGACAAGAAAATGAAAATTAGAAACTTGTAAAAATCAGAAAAAAAAAAAAAAAAAAAGACTGAAGTTATACCCCTTCGTCAGTCTGTCACACATATATTCCCAATAATGTAGATCTTAGAGCACGCTTAAAATCAAGCAGAGATATAACTGTGACAGACGGGAGTAGTTTAACGATGATGTTATGTTGTTTTCCGAGGATACTTACTGGTTCACCAATAGGAATGTCATTTTTCCATGGAGTTCTTAGAAAGGATCCTTCTGTCCAAGAAACTCCACTTCCATCTTCGCAACTCGAATACATGCAGTCCTGAACATAAAAACTGGTGTATTGATTTATGCCTATGAAATCCAATGCTTTATTTAGTGTCGTCTTCTCTTTGCATGAAAATCTCGGTAAATTTGTTCCGAGAATCTTTCTCATATCTGCCGGGTAGTCTCCGAACATAATTGGGTCTAAAAACCTGCAAGTGGATTTTGATTTCACTTATTTGCGGATTTTGATTTCACTTATTTGCTCGTGCAGATTGGTTCGTTGTTAATGTTTTGAGTTGTGAAAGAATGGTGATCAGAATCTCAAGCTAACCATTTCATGAAAAAGGACTGAGCTCGTTCGACTGCAAGCACATCCACCGTCGAGTTGCTGATAGGCTCAAACCATAGACAATGCAGCACAATCCCAATAAAACCTCCTTGTTTTTCCTGGTTATGCAAATTTTAGGGTCCATATTATTAAAGTTCATGTTTATTTCCCAACCATATGCATGTACCTCGCATTGTGAGGTAACGTGTGTCGACTAACACTTGCACCCGACTCAATTTGTATATGTACCCGACTTCTGAAACTTCGCTATAAAACTAAATGTGAACTATTAATGTGATCTGTTTATGTACTCTGTTACATGCATTGATACCTGGTACTTTGTCCTGTAAAGATTAACAGAAGCAGCATGAGACAGGATGATGTTATGAGCTGCAATGAAGGGCTCTTTCTCGGAATCGCCTTCTAAACATTTTCCGAAGGAACCAGAACATCGTCCTGGTGGGTATAGACCATTTCGGTAGCCATAAGGGACCACAACATTTGGCTCATTGAAGGTAACCCAGTATTTTACCCTGTCTCCGAAATACTTAAAGCACACATCTGAATAATACTCAAAGTCCTTCCTGAAAGCAATGGTTTCAATGTCGGTTTTAAGGTTAAGGCTTGCTTAACTTTGAAAGTTAAGGTTTGTTTTCTTGTTTCATGAGTACTTACTGTATTTCTTCACCAAGCCATCCGTCATATCTATCTTCGAGTTCTTGAGGCATGTCAAAATGGTTCAACGTCACAAATGGTTGAATCCCTGTTCATGGATGCAAATAACTGTGATTCTTTTCAGCTTTTCGTTTCTAGTTGAGCCAAAGACCTTTTGAATAGGGTGAAGGGAGCACATATCTTAAAAACAAACCTTTTAGGATCAAAGCGTCGATGAGCTTGTTATAAAAACTGATGCCTGCGAAGTTGATCCCTCCATATCTCCCTTCTGTTTAATCACCACAGGCAAACAACATTTCTCTTATGGTGAACTAATAATCACTCTTTGAAAAAATCGCCTATAAATCAAGTTTCTTACCGTGTTTCAGTATCACCCTGACTCGTACAACCCTCTCACATGCTATTATGTAGGGTCCATCATTGATGGACATACATGTATGTAAGAGGGTGATACTGAGACCCGATACCACCTGGTGACATCATCTCATTTTCCATTTAGCTTTTTCATCTTTGTTATCGGAATAATTAAGTTGAAGGAGATTAACTCACTCGGTGTTATCCGTGCCCATGAGATGGAGAAACGGTAACTATTGAGTCCTAGATCAGCCATTAGCTCAACGTCTTCCTGTTTTCATAGATCATATCAATTAGAGTAAAATATGTCGTACAATACCAACAATATGGTTGAATTCACTTAGATTTATTGACAAATTATTGTTTAAGACGGATATGGGATAGATCCATTTTATAGTTAAAAACGGATAAAATATAACCACTTACATAGATGAAGATAAAAAACATAAAAGGAAAAACAAAACTTTGTCCTGTTTACGTTAATTAGTTTTATCTACTTCTGTTTTAAGTGAAACTAACTGATACACACCATCTTAAACTGTGGACTGTGGTAGTTTGATTGTGTACCTTGTAGCGGTGGTAGTGATCATTTGCAACGTCTCCATTACTTCTGTCGATAATCAACCCTAAAAAAATGAAAATAATTACTTCTATTATTATGGTAAGATCGATAAAAGCCACTCCCTCTGTCCCTGGTCATTTATTGTCCTATTTCATTTTTGGGTGTCTGAGTCAATTATTGTGCTTTCTATTTTAGGATTGTATTTGATGAGCAATTTGATCATTCACACTAAATTTGATCCACTTGTCATTTAGTAATTGACCCTCTCTTCTTTCCTTGGTCTTTGTGCCAAAATCAAATAATGACAACAATTGACCGAAATAGAGGGAGGAGAATTTTAGAATGCTTAATAATATTCGTGTGGCCTATGTATTTTGGTGTGAGTATAATTAAGTTCATGTTAAATCTTACGAGATTTTAATATGGTAGATGACAACTTAATGGGATTGATTTCGGTTAATCAACCCAAATGCTGCCTTTCACAAAGAGGTGTGAGCGGTTTAGGTTTGATTAAATTTTAGAACCTTAATAATTGACTTTGTGGCCTAAAAAACTAGAAAAATAAGGATTAACTAGTTATAGTAATTAGGTTCCGACTAGGTTTATGCCAGTACAAAAAATGTACGGGTCTGTTTTTATATATATGGTTATTTATAAATATGTTTGATTAATTAAGGCAAATATAATTTAACATAAAACTCAAGTGAAAAATATATAAATTATTATAAATCGTCAATTACTAAAATAGGCCATTTTTTCTGCCATAAAATTCGATATATTTCATTACTAATTTAAAAGGCAAATTTTATTTGTTATGGTTTCAGAATTGACGGATTTTGGTATTAGAAATATTGATCTGCATGTTTCTTTTTATTATCTGTATACTTGTATATTTTTTTTAACTATCGGGTTTTCAATATAATATTTTTTTTGACTTGTATTTGTGTTTTTTGTTTGTAACTTTTTAATATTCACATTTTATTTGTAATAATTTTTGGAAATTTTGAATGTTGAATGAAGTTTTATTGTTAAATGCGGGGAAGAGAGAGTAATTAAAAATAATAGGAGAGAGGGTAATTAATTCTCTACATAGAAAGTGGGGGTCCTACTAAAATAAAAATTTTTTCATTCCTTAAAAGCAAGGACCAATAAAAATGCATGAAAGGTTTTAGCTTTTATAGTAAGAGGATGAATTTGTTTTCGCTTAAGACCTCTGAAATTTGTGACACTGCGGACGGCCCTGATATGGAGTTCATGCAAATTCCGTTTGATTTTAGGTAAGCCATCCTTTTCGTGGTTAACATATGGACATAAGTTGTTATAATGTGTCACTTAAATTGCGGGAAAAAATAAAACCAACAAATCCAGCTTATTGGTTACTCTATCATATTATTTGACTATGATATGAAATGACTGAAAACTGATTTGCTTTTGTTTCCATAGAGAATCATTATTTCGGGTCTGTTTTTGATAGTTTAATTTCAGCTCTATTCAGTTCAGTTCAGCTTCTATTAACCGAAAAGAACAACGTGTCCGTTGTTTCAGCCGAAAAGAACAGCGCCTTCGTCATCTATTTTGGTTTTCTAATTCAAATGCATAATAATTGGCACTTATTCTCGGATAAAATTGTTGTATGTTATGTGTATAATCTCTTATTTACTAAAGAGACATTCAAATGAGGCATCTGGTTAATCCTCACGTAAAATCGCTGATGTGTTAGCCGTTAGCCTAACAAATTTTCGATAATTTTTAATTAAAAAAAAATGCTAAAGTAAGGTGCGTAGCTTCCCACTACTATAAACTAGTTTTATACGAGTGTAACTTTGCACGGGTTTGCTATTAAAAAATTAGATATAGATAATTTTAAATAAATGCACACACTAATGTTTATGTTATATAGTTCGGAGTATTG